>OMLF01028578.1:0-14045 GCA_900302615.1 Holocentrus rufus
ATTGCCACCCCAACCCGAGGCGCTCGCATTTTGGAGCAGTTAAGAAACTTGTCAGGAATGAGAGATGGGCGATGTGTGGCTAAATGAAGCGCAATGGAGAAACCGTCACACGATTTCACACTCGACTAGCCTCCGGCACCGCTGCCACACACACACACACACACACACACACACACACACACACACACGCACACACACACACCCACACTTATAAATTGCAGTCACATCCCCCTGCTAGAAGGGGATGATAATTGCAGACGGCCAATAAATTACTACTGCCTCCACATCAATTATAAGCATCACGTCTGGCAATGAGGAAAATGAGATCTTGTGACAAATTTCATGAGGCTTGGCTGCCCAGCAGCCTTTCTTAACATGCTACAGATAGCAATCCCTTATCTAGCCTCTGTAATGGGGAGCTACGGATAGAGAGATGGAGCTGCAGCCATTTAATTAAAAAGCTGGGGGTGGGGGGCTGTAATTCATTGAAGAGGCCCAGGAAGGAGACAAAGCCTTTGTCTCCAATACATATTTTGCTCAATATTGTCACTCATCAGGGGCCAAGCTCGTATCTCCTTTGACAGCAATTCTTAAGATTTTTTTTGCCTTCTTTCCTCTCTTCTCTTCACCATTTTCTCCTCTGTTTCCCTCCGTTTTTTTCCCCTCTTCTTTCCTTGTTTTTTATTTCCCAGGAGTCCACTGTAGTGTTTTCTCCACTGGGACTGCTCCGGTGTTTTTTACGAATGACTGCGGTGGACAGACAGTGGCACTGAATGAAATGGCCCCTGCACCTAATTGTATTCCCACCTGGGGAATGCGGGCAAGGGCGGAGGCTTCAAGAGCACAGCAATGAGGATTTATGGCAGATGGGGAGACGGCAAAATAAAACACCAAAAGGGATGGCTCTTAAATCTCATTCCCAGTGCAATATTCATTGCAGTTGCAATCGGGTGTGCTGATAGAGCGTTGAAAAAACGACCGCTGTGTTCAAATTATGGCTGTACTCTCTACTAATATTTAACATCATTAGAAAATCATTAGAAAACCATCATAAAACCTGGGATTATGACCAGAGCATTAAACACAATGATTATTCAGTGTGTTCCTTCTTCGCTTTGCCTTGGAAATGAGATTTGCTCTGCTACGGCTATGTAGGGGAAAAGTAAGAATATTTTTCATAATTACTATAACATTTGAAAAACATTGGCCTGCATGAATTACTATACCATTATGCAGTTGTGTTTTTCTCCCCAAAAGCAAAACGGGGCTTTGCATGTGATAGCATTAATGCATTTTCATGGGGGCATTAGCAGACTAATGCACATATTTCACCATACCTCTACCTTACAAAGCGTTACCCATCATGCACGCAGCAGAAACGTGCAGATAGACAGCATACACTACGTGAACAGAAAGGCACTTAAAGATCGCATTAATGTTCATTATCTTGTTATTTTTTTGCTGTATCATCACTAACATCATCAGGTAGGGCTAGGATTAGTTGAAGGTGGTGGGACATGAGAGGGCAATGGGGTGCTGTCACAGCTGATACCATCATTTTGCTGCAGCTCACCCCTCTGCTGCAAAAGGCTGTGCTGAGGAGAGGCCACAAAACATGAACAAAACTGCAGCAAAACACTGCGTAGACTCCAAGATGGAACATCGAAGTCTTAGGGAAAATATCTATGAACAATAATAAAGCAAATTTGTTTTTTTTTGAGACGGCTAGAGCGAAGGGGGTACAGGGAGTGATGCACTACTCCGCTCGAAGAAAGGGAGGGCCGACAGTGTCAGAGTTGAGTCTTTACTTTTTGGGATTTCTCGGCAGCCCCATTATCAACAGCAGCCATCAGCACAAAGATAAAAGATCCTAATGGAGCTGGCCCTGGTAGAGATGAAAGGTGCAGAGATGGCACACTCTGTTATGAATCCCTAATGCAGCCCATGTTTCTAAGGGAACAACTGACTCTCAGGCCCCTTTCACAGGCTTCCCTGCTTGGGGCCCAGGTGATAAAGGTCTGCTATTCCTTGTCACAGAGTGCTAAGGTAGTAACCCCCTGACCCTGCTCTCCAAGGCTCTCACAGCTATCCTCAGAGGAGAATATCCATGTCCTCTCTGATGGAGTCTATGGTTGGACAAAATCAGCTCAACAGTGGCCAAGTTGAATTCCTGACAATTATACCTCATGAACCCACTGAATTTAACTACACAGTATGGTCAGTGGCTGCTCTATAAATGAATGATAGCCACATTGATAGCAATGAGAAATGGCAGAGCACATAATTCTGGTCTGGCTATCAGTTCAAAATAAACATCTAACTGCCTTTGATGTGCACAGAAGACAGTAAATCATTGCCATACTTTCAGATGCTAAAATATCCTTGTTTTCCAATAGGTGTGACTGCGAACTACAAATTCTTGTGGGGTCAGGAAAAACAGCAGGCTAATGTAAGAGCAATTCCTTGTCAAGGCTTTGAGAGTAATTGAACTGACACTTATGAGAATCAATGTTCTTTTGAATGCATTACTTGGCAGAAATTTGGGCTTTTGTCCCTTAAACTTTGCCAGCAAAAAATGATGCCCTTCGAACAACAGGGAGAGGTGAAAATATATAGTGAGAGAAAGAGCAAGTCTTCTCTCCATTCCCTTTCACAGAGCCAAATGGATTCTGAGCACTTAATGCATTAATCAATCAATATCTCTCACTGTACATCAACAATGTGACCAAGTTATGAATGACCTTTGTAACAAAAAAAGGACACTTTAATGCACACAAGATTGCTCCTAGCTTAGTAACTTGGGCCCGGTTTTTATCACGCATGATTACACCTTCACAAGGCAGAAGGCCATTAACAGTGCACTAAATATGCTGAGGTTAGTCGTTACACAATTTGCACATGGATTGTGGTGCATGTGGTGCCACTCTGTAATATGGGTCCTATCACGAAGAGTCTTCATTTATTGCCCGTTATTAGTTGTTTATAGTAGTAGTAATATATTATTAGAGAAAAACAAGTATGGAAATATTTAATAGATGTTTGTATTCATTTTCTACATGATGCAAAATCCATAAAATGGATTTCTTTCTCTTCCAAACATGGCTAAACCATTGCAATTGCGTTATAATCCGCTATAAAAAGTGGGCTTGGACACCAAGGAAAATAAGAATTGCACTGGCTTGCTCTGAGAAGATATGAAAGGTAAGTGCTTTTCTTTGTAGCTTGGCTCAAGTGCTAATTTAAAGATGGTTCATATCTTTAGATAAAAGAAAACATGAAAAACTCTCACTTGAGAGGAATCGCTTTAAGAACGGGGATACACTCCAACGGCTGCCCAATGAAAATCACTTTCAGTGTTACACCACTGAGGTCTATTGAATAATCAGAGCTAGATAGAGTTACAGCTGTTGTTTTCTATTACCTGAGTGGGATACCACAATAAATCTGTCACTCAAAACAAGCTATCTACCAGGAATGATTTCATGATACTGGAAATTAAAAAAGTATTTTCTTGTGTTGAGGCTATGATACAAACCTTTCATTGAACATTTGTAAGCCCTTGTGACAGGAATGACTGTGAACTTATTGAGCAATCAATTTCAATAATTTCTCATTAAATGAGTGGATCCCTGAAATCCGATAACACACATAAGAAAATATAGAGATACTCTCAGGGCAAATATGGGCTGCACTCAAAGCAGGAAAACGGTTTGTTTCTATCTCTATCTTTTTAAATGGTGCGGATAATAAAAAAGCAGGACATGCAGGTTTGAGGGAGGGTGGTGGTTGTGGCGTTGGGGTAATATAAAATAAGAAGAGAAGTGGTTGGGGTGATCATGATGGGGGGTATCTTTCGGAGCCCCCTCCTCAGCACTGGTGGAGCGTGGAAGTGAAGCATGGAGACAGAGTGGAACGGACAGGAGCTGACTGCACGGAGAGCCAGAGAAAAGAAGAGCCCAGAATAGGAGCACAAACTAATGCTATTGTGGTCAGTGCACAATGGATCCTGCAAAGTGACTGCAGAAGGCTGTTAAACAAAGACGACATTGCCGTTCGCTCTCCCCCACCCAATTAGATTCTTTCACCCGGTTTTACATGACAAAAACACAGCCCATTTTTCCTAATTCTGGCTGCCATACTGGCCTCTGTACCACCTTCAATCTAGTAAGCCTCGGAGTGCTGGCCTGTCTGGTGGACTGACAACGACCTGTGACATGGATTCAAACACATCCACTGTGTTCTCTGTTCTACATCTCGCACACAAATATGTGCCCCGTCTCAACTTTCTCAAGTGCCTGAAATATTCAACATTGCCATGAGAGAAACTTATTTTCAAAAACACCCAATCGCCAGGCACGTTCGGCGTATGAGCAGCCGTAAGTTTGCAAATGTTCCAGCAAAGTGACCGGTTAAAAATGTCCAATCTCAAATGGCTCTAAAAATAGTGTGTTTATGTTTGGAAAATCATTGGCTTTCCAGGCTTTTCTGAGCAATGGTCAAAAAAGAAGGATTATTTTTTGGGGTCATCTCCATATTTGTTCATATTTTCAGATTCATATGACAATAAATTATATACGCCGCAGTAGCCTGGCTTAAAGAAAACAGCAGGTAAACATTGCCCTGCTGTTGTTGCTCTCACTGCAGCGGCGTTACTGTTACATTGTGACTAAAAACAAGAGAATCTGCTATGGTACAATGTAAGTAAAATACTAGAAATGTAAATATGTAACTGCATAACATTTTACACTTTATACACACACAACTATCTGATTTGGTATTCACTTCTTGTGTTTGCTGTTTCTGCAGTTAACACTTCCCTATTCTTAGAACAGTTACTACGTGATAGGAAAAAAAAAAAAAAAAAGCAACTACAGGTTCCACCGAAGTGTTACTGTTCTTTGGATCTTGCTTTATTTCGTAATTTCAAACAAAATGCCTGGGCATTTCTGGGGAAGAGCTATTATACTACTTTCAAACTGGTTATTCAAGTCAACATGTTTCATGGAAAGGAGAGTATTAAAACTTCAAAAACAAGTGCATGACACCATCAGCCTCCTGAGTGGAAAGGAGAAAATCTTTTTATAGCAGCACTTGGTCTAACGTAGCGGCACAACTCTAAAGAGGGCCGAAATTGCATGTCCTTTCCTCTTGACTGTGCAACGCAGCTGAATTGACTCGATACACCAGGCTCTCCTGTATGCTTACTGAGCAAGTAGCATGAAAATTGACCTTTGCTTGCTTTCTAAACAGTGGATTATTAATCTTAATGCTTCAAATTGGTCAGGGTGGGTTTTTCTGCTGTTTCCAACATATTTGCCTTCTCAATCCTGATGCTATATGTGTCTTTTAAATTTGGACTTAAATGAAAGAAATATGCTTTACGGAACACTGAAGGGTCAACAAATAAACATGCCAAGCAGCCCAGAACAATAAAAAGGCATAAAACCCTTGTAAATTGCTTCAGGATTTAGAAATCACCAGGCAATGATTGCATATGCAGTAACCATTTTACAGGCAATGTGTGAAACAAAGACAATGGGAAACTCAGAAAACAGACTGACATATGCTTTTGTCTGAGCAGTTTCTTCTCACTTACAGTACAAACAAAATAACTCTCTTATTATGGCCGTGCTATAAGAATAAGCCTCTTTTTTCCTCTACTGTACTCTCTTTACTGCAAACAAAACAAAGGCCTTATAGTATGTCGTGCCTGTCAGTGGCAAACCACTGAGATACAGACATGTGAGAATTTACTCCTTTATTCTGTGGACAAACAGGCCTATTTTACAGGCTGCATGTATAGTCCACACCACATCAATATGTACAGACATAACATGATAGCTGGATAACACAATAGCCTGCTCAGATAAAACCTTGGCATGAAATAATATGCATCAGTAATTTTCTATACAGAATGCGGTATAAAATACTATATTGTGATTTGTTGGGAGGTGGGTGTTACTTATTATTTTATTTTATTTTTTTGACATGGTAATATGTTAACAAAGACAATGTAAGACCTTGCTCACTAATTGCCAACCACAGATGGTGTTATTGACGTTAAGTATTGAATAAGAATCTGCTGCTGATAACTGGATGGGAGCGGTTATGGCACAAGTATTGGTCCAATAAAAGTTTTAAGTCCAAATCATGCATAGCAGTGCTGCAGTTCAGTTTTTTTTTTTTTTCCCCAGTAGGCATGCGGGAAATTTATCTCTTCAGAATGCATTTACAATGCTAAATGCCTGGCTCCTCATTCATTTTCCCTTACTTAAATATCATCCATCACTACACTCAGCCAGACTCCTCTGGTCCAAATGGGCAGTGGGGAGAATGTATCCAGAGCCAGCTAATAAAACAGCAGCGACAGAGCAGTGTGTCTAGCCAGACAAAGAGAGACTGTGAGGGATCGGCCATTCGTGGGACCAGGAGGGACACCATAAATCTGGCTGAGTTAAACGGTAGGAATGTCCAAGTTTGTCAAAAACAAATACTATTTTGTCTCAGATCGTCACTGGGCAGACGATCACATCTGGTTAAACAGAAGTCAGGCTATGGGCACGACTCCCTCAAAATCCAGACTTCCTTTCTTTAACAAACAGTGCCTTCACAGGATCACGGCCGGCCAGTCCGTTGCCACCACACAGCGAGACACTGTCTGTGTCATCAACCACAGTGCTGACTCCCAGATGACCACGGTGCCATTGTGTTTCAGGTTCGCAGGGGGAATTCCCTGGAAGCGTGCGGACGCAGCGCACAAACCCGAAGGTGCTCGCTAATCAACGGCTCTGCAAGGCTACAGGGCGGTGTGAGGATTCCTGTCTGTGTGGCTGACATCAAGGCTGTCAATGTGGGCGCGAGCATGACAACAGTTGTGGAAAATGGACTCATCCCGAATGGTGCCAAACACCTGGCTGTGGAAAGTTCCCTCTAATGTCATACATAACCATCACTGACCCGAAGCCTCCCTCCCACTCATATTTCCTTTCGTATTTTTCACCAAACTCATCCATTTCTCTTCATCTCCCCTGCTCTCACCCTCCCCAGGTGGTGTGTAGTGTATTGTCAAGCACAGCCTGAATCAATGGCTGCTGCTCACGCCCACAGGTAAAGGTTAGGAAGGTTCACTATTGAATTATTCCTGCACTTCTCTCACCGTTGCCATCTGCCTGGCTGCTTTTAGTTGATGTGGTTGAGGCACTGGAGGGGGCTCCTCTGCTAATACACTCCAAACATGGATACATGTGTGCGTGTCGAGTGTGTGTGCATGCACAAGCATTTCACGTGCGTGTGCACATGCATGTTTTGTGTCTGCGAGAATGTTTTTCTCCACATACAACCAACACACAGGCGCTCACACATAAACATTAGACATATATGTGTGCACACATGCACACACACAAACACACACAGCTTTGTCCACCAGTCCTCGCTCTCTATCACAGAGTGGATAATGAATCACAACATCCGTGCTTTCAGCCAGTCTTTGTTTCATCTGCCTTTATTCTAATGGAGTCTTCGGAGTGTGAGGGCAACATGCTGCTGGATAGGGCATCCTTCACTCTCTGGTTTTGTTTTGCTGTCAGCGAGGCTGATCGTCCCTGCTGGACCCAGGGTGAACTCATCCATAGCACAGATCATGCCCTTTGATCCACCAGCTCTCTCTGGGGGGCAGAAACAGCCTTATTAAAAACGACTAAATAAAACTTTCCTTGCCTCGATTCAATAGTTCCCAAACTTTACCCCCTCTCCTTCTCTGATGCTGCCTATGGTCAAATTGAGCTGCCTTCATTCTGACAGCTTCTAGTACTGTTCACCCAACGCTAAAAGATAGCAACAAATGAAGCAATCTAAGTGTTTAACTATTTATTGGTTCTAGTTCCTAGACTACCTGGCATACACTTGCACTACAATCAATATCATAAATCAAGACATGCTGGGTGTAAGATCATAATGTGTGCCTTGGGGGGAGTCCAAGTAAGTTACATGCAGAAAACTCATGAAACAATGAAAATATCATAACTACATATATCCAGATAAAGATAGCCACATCACAAAAAAATTTACCTAAAGTTTATCATAACCGCAAGCACAAAATTGATTTACCAATATGTTTGTGCTGGTTATGTAAGTTTTGCATATAGTCAAGCAATATGGGGGTCTAATTGAAGAACTGGCTGAAAAGAGATGCTCTAGGCATCTTGGTTACACTGATGGAGGAGCAGATTTCTATATGAATTTCAGCAAAATAATGAGAGGAGGAAGAGTTGGCCATGATGCAAAATGAAAACCAGACGGTACATGAAGACTATGTTCCATCAAATATGGTTCATATAGAAAACTCATTATAGAAAATGTCTCATGTCCCTGTCTCATACCTGTATGGCGACGACACCGCTGCTCCTATAATTAAACCCATCACAACCACTCTGTCTTCGTCACCTAATCTATTCTTTCTTCCGTTATCAGTAACCACAAACTTCCCACCCTCAGCCCTGACTGACAGCCCCTATGGAGGCTGTGGTCACTCTGCGTGAGTGACATGAGGGCCGGCAGGGCTACTGCATTACCTCCTTCCCTCCCCTCCGAACTCCCTCCTGTGCCTGCAACCCGGCACCCCACACCACTGATCACCACCTCTGCTCCAATATCCAGCAGCAAAGCCTCCAGGCCTGAAAATAGAACTCATTAACACGTTTAGTAAGTACAAATGAGATGACTGTCTCCTGATGGACTGTCTATCTTTTGGATCAGCTTTCAAGGAGAGTGTCTGGTAATGACAGGAGAGAGGGAAACCAATATTATAATGTGCTGCCAGTCTCCTCTGAAAATGGGCTTGATGACAGGGAGAGCCTCTCGCACCCACACACTGCCTGATTGTCTGTGCGGACACCTATGTGTGTGCTCATTTATGAGTGTGCGTGTGTGCAAAAGAAAATCTGGTGCATATTTGCACCCACATGGCATAACTGACACTGAAATCACACACAGGGCATAAAACATACAGAGCACACACAACAGGTGAACTCAACATGGGCACATCTCCCTATGCAAAAAGGTTCTTTGTGTTAAAAGTTCACGGCCTGATGTGGACAGGCTGTACTAGTGCCTCCTTTTTTTCCTTTTTTTTTTCTTTTTTTAAAATTTATTTAGGATGGGAATAAAATAACCAGCTCATTTATCGCCCGTTGCCCACCCTTGTCCTCATTGAAATTTATCACTCATCTGGACATCCCTCATTAACTCTCTTCTTGTCTATCAATACCCCTGTTTGACATTTATGCTGCCACCGTCCTGTGTAAGCCAGATCTCTTGTGCATGCTGGCACACCAGGACCCAGGCTCTGTCCAGCCAGGGACCAGAGCGATCCAGTATTTACAGCACTAGGGTTCAGTTAGGACAGGCAGGAAAAATCTGGACACAAGCCGTTTTGATTCACAGCCTATCCCAGAATAGAATGGTGGCTTTCTGGTCAATTTGCTATTACAGGATGAGCCAGTAGAGGAATTCATACCAAGCCCATCCATAAGGCAGGGGCAAAGAAAAGACTTGCTTGTGTGAGTCAGGACAGCAGGGTCATATGAATGCTGCCGGACAACTGGAAAATCTATAAAGCCATCATTTTGGCTTTTTTAATAAATGTCTAGTCTTTTATAATATTTTCAAAATGAAAAGTAATGTATTTATGAATTTCCTGCCACGTTCTGCGGACAGCAAACAATTTCCTATGCTGCCTAGATGCCCTTCGGCCGGGGATTAGAAGGCAGGCGACTGACAGAAGCCTGACTGGGCTGCGGGCCCTCTGGGGCCCTACTCATCCAGGCCTGGGCAGGCCTCACCCTCATATCCACTCTGCATCACCAGGGCAATAACAGCCTTTATTAAAAGCGTATTGCAGCACTGTCTGTCTATGCAACTTACTTTCAGATTGGCCATAATGTGGCATGGAGAAGGGGTCTAGTGGTTAGGGGCCACAATATCCTGTTTCTGGAAAGGTTTACTTTGCATTTTAACAAGCATGAATAAAGGAAGACATTCCAGAAATGGCTGCCGTCTGTTTTGCTCTTGCCCGTGGGGAGCAGGAGCTCGGACTATGGCCTCTGCATACCATCAGAGCGTGGCCTGGCTCACCCCTGCTTTTACCTGGCTTCTGCAGCTTTAGCCCAAACACAGGACCCGCAGATATAATAGCAAGGGAGGGTAGAGTCCAGTTATGGTGCATGAAAGGAGTGAGAGGCAGAGGCTGAGAGAAAGGGACAGGCCATGCTTTAATATGCTGCACAGGGAGATGGTGATACATCCTGTCTGCCAAACACAAAACTCAGTGTGGGCTGCAAGGTATTGTTCAACACTAAAATATGAGTGAGTTTTCTGCATTTGCCTTATTAGTACATTTTTCTATGTCACAGCCCTTTGCCAGCTTTTTTTTTTTTTTTGGAGAGTCTAGAGAATTATGCATGAGGCAGAGAGAGGCATGTGGGGAGGGATGAGGAATGCCTCTGTTGTCAGGACAGGCCTTGCTATTAGGTGTGTGACCCTGAAAGCGCACCCCTTTTAGCGAAACAAGCAATGGATCTCAAATTGGATACCACTATTATGTAGTAATTTGTATGCATCCTTTGGTCTCATTTCCATTTAACAATGCACACGGCTCCTCTCTAACTGGTCATTAACAGTAACGCTGATCTAACTTGGAGGCGTACATCGCTGCTCCGAACCCCTCAGGGTGTGGTGGTCCGCCGCGGTTAAACATGGCAACTGCAGAGTCAAAGAAAGATAACCCCTCCCCTGACCAGTCTTCACCCCTGAATGGCCAGGCCTCTGTGTCTACACAGACAGTAGACAATGACTGGTGGCTGCCCAGGCGGCCCCAACCCCAGCCTTCTCCTTCCCAGCCTCCCAGGCTCACAGACAGGGATTTCCTCCTGCGATGAGAGCCAAGCTGTCACAGCCCAGCGATCAAGGGCCTGCCATCTGTGACTGAGGCAGATTTACAGCAGGAGCTAATCCACACTGTCAGCCACGTTTGTTCTCCATCTCGGCTTCCTCCACACACACATAGAAACACACAGACATGCACGCAGCTGAAAAACACTAATATTTTTACACTTAGAAAATGTTTCCCCTCATGGATACACATACACACACACACATATTCACAGTCCACTTGCACACGCGGCAAAACATCTCATGCGGGCGGGCATCCACCCCTTGGTGCAATTTAACTTTGCCCTTTCTTAAAGGCATGATCTCATTCTGTTCTGTGCTCAAAAAATAACTTTAGTCGATTAAATGTTATAAAATGAGAAACCTCAATGTGTCATTGAGCTATATGCCCTGGTGAACATCACTCATAAGAAATAGGGTCATCATACGCTCAAGTGTCATAAAAGCTCTCACACGCAAGCTTCCCAAAACCTCCCTCCCCTCCCTTTATCCCCCCTTCTCCCTCACTCTCATTCACCCTACCTCACTCTCTCTCACACACACACTTCAGCTTTTACTTGACAATCAACTGACTTATTTCTTTTCCATATCCTTTCGAACCTTAACGCTCACCATTACATGCACAGTATTAACCCTCGCTGACATTAACATGACACTCGCTCTAAAATTAAGTATCATGCCTCAACCTAAATATATCTTTTCCTCATATTGTCAAACCAACTGTCCTCGCAAGTGACCACTTTTTAACTTCCTCTTCCTCTCGCTGTCACATACACACACACGAAACGCAACTCTGACCTGAATATCCCTTCTCCCCTCTGCTGTGTTTGTGACTGCTATCACCTTAACTACAAGCCGGCGCTGGGGCGGTGTGTTGGTTCAGCCCGGCTTTATTTTTGTGGTCTCTCCACATGGGACAGCTGAGTGGGGCCGGGGTCCCTCTGAGGCCTCTTTTGTTTTCCCCACACAGAAAGGGTTAAAGAAGACAAATGGAGGCCGAGCCACAGAGCAACATGCCTAACCAGCACATTTTCAGTATGGGCAAGAATTAAAACAATGCATGCGTTTTATCCTTGCATTGGGTCTAATTGGAGAGGAAATTCATTTCTGCTGCCCCAGCTCTCCTTGGACACCCGGCCCAGGGGACAAATGTGGCATCAAATCCCCCCTGTCCGCCTCTGCTACATCCTCATAGGACGCTACCGTGTGTAAACTGGTTAAGTGTGAAATACACCAGATAACGCTTAAATTAGTCTCATTCTATGGCTGTCATGGAAATGCATGCGTTGCTCAACATGTACAGCTGATCACGACTCAGAGACATTACTGTATAAATGAAGAGACCCTGGGGATTATTTTGAACTGCAGGCCAGTAACAGTTGTGCCATGCTACCATTCCATGCCACATCTCTGTATGATATAGTCACGTCTTTGATGGTATGCTCTGAGCTCATGGGGCTAGTGCAGGGGGGCCTACTGATTTAGGGAAATCCCAGGCAGGCTAGTAGCCCAGCAGCTAGCGCCAGCAGTGCAGCCGTTGCAGGATCACAGCACAGCCGCATGCTAAGGAATTACTGTCTAGGTGACCCAGAAATCCAGGGGCAACTTTGTTTTAACAAGCCAGGGAACCTTCCGCCACTTTAGCAACTATGCCTCAACCACAAAAAAGAGCCCTGTGCCTCAGAAGAGCTAGCGAAGAGGAAATTAAATATTACACTGAGAGGGAACGGTTTGCCCCTAGGGGAGGGGTGGGGGTCTGAGGTGGACTAGGGCAGCTGATGCTAGTGGGACAAGGCACTGGAGGGGTGAAATGGTAATTTGGAAATTAGGGGTGTGGAGTTCGGAATTTTGTAGAATTAATGCTTACTGATAATTTGATATTATATAATTAATTTCATTTAATGCACCTTTAAAAAAAAAGAAATGGTGCTTGTGGTAGACTGAAGACGGGAACTAAGACAGAACTAAGACAGTAATCATGGAGTATGTTTACATGCACTTCAGTCATCAGGTTATTCCCCTTTAGACAGCAGTTCCCCAATTTCTCAGCTTCCATGTAAATGAGAACGCTGATTTCAGGAATCGGGGTAAGAGATTAAGAGAAATCAGCATATTTGAGCTGGATTTCTAGTGGGGAAACCAGATTACTGGGCCATGTAATCCCTTTCCCCGATTTCTGACCAACTCTTTACAAGAGTGCAATAAACACACACTGTAAAACAAGTGGGGGAGTAAAAACATTCTGTTCTACATGCTCGTTGAAGAGCAGAGCGGCAGCCCTGCTCTCAGCAGCGGTGACCGTCTGAGGGAGGTCATGGTGGGGGAGAAACCTGATTATTGAGGAGTTGAAGTATACAGGGATTTTCAGTAATCGGTATACGGTAATATAACCCGGTTACTGTGGTTGTGAGTAACAAATGTTTATGAAAAAGCCTCGTGTTCCTAAATTTCTACAGCTCTTTGTGAAGCAGAGAGTGAATTTCCCTTGTCAATTCTAAAAGCAGGTCACATTTGTGTCAGTGCTTTCACCCTAATTTTTCAGAATTCAAAATACGGTACCTAAAACAATGAAAGTAAAATTTAAAAAAAAACCACCTAAGTCATGGAAAATAAGGGGTAAGCCTGACAACCACTGCAATAATCAAATCATTATCTTCAAACACAATCAGACTGCAAGTCATGAACTCTAAAACCGGCTCACTGACAACTTAAATCATAGTCAAAATTCATCTGTTACATCTGTTAGTTATTTCACAGTCTATGATTTAGTCTGGTCAAGTTAGTGGGAAATACTGTAGTTGGATGCAGCTCTGCAGGGGATCGCCCCCAGTTTATGTGCGTGCGTGCATGTGTGTGTGTGTGTGTGTGTGTGTGTGTGCATTCGTGCGTGTGTGCTACTGCCCACACACAGCCCCACTGCAGGGGCCCATTACCCAACCTACAGCTAGCCTCCCTCACTCTCATAAACATGGGCATCCATTAATGCACATCAAAGGTTAGACAAGAAAAAATATATATATAAACACAACATTTACAAAAAAGAGAGAGAGAGAGAGAGAGAGAGAGAGAGAGAGAGAGAGAGAGAGAGAACATACACA
>OMLF01028594.1:0-15389 GCA_900302615.1 Holocentrus rufus
CAAGCACTCTCTCTCTCTCTCTCTCTCCCTCTCTCTCTCTCACACACACACACACACACACACACACACCTGGACGCTCGCTTTCGTGCTTCAATCAGTGGTTGTGGCGTTTCCTCTGTGTTTAAGATAAGCAACGCTCTGATCAAACACGGGTTTATCCACTTTTTGCAAAAAGGACGTCCACAAAAGATGATTTCAAAAGACACATTTGAAAAACACCGTGCCGCCTTTTCCTCTCTGCTATCCATGAGAGAACAAAGAGTAATGTCTGCAAATGTGAGTCCGCGTGGATTTGATCTTGATCAAAGAATACCAAATGAGGTAAATATTTCACACGGTTAGAGGCTGCACAATCGGAATGTGAAATTGAGATCTGGCACAGTTGCTTCGCACATTTAAATACTGCATGAGCTACAATATCAGACTTTAAATAAGTGAATGTTTAAACATCTACCAAGCATCCACAGTGGGACCCACATCTGGACTTTTAGGACTCAAATATCCCTGTTGATTTGCTCTCCCTCGTGTAGAACATGAAAACAAATAAATAAACGCCGGCGACCCCTCGCTGCCTCCGTCTGTCTCTCCAACTCACTGTATCCCAGGGGACAGCCATTGATTTTCCAGTTATTATCAACACCAAATTATTGAATGTCAGAAGATAAAGTGGTTG
Organism: Holocentrus rufus; assembly: GCA_900302615.1. Lineage (NCBI taxonomy): Eukaryota > Metazoa > Chordata > Actinopteri > Holocentriformes > Holocentridae > Holocentrus > Holocentrus rufus. The sequence continues at coordinate 674 of OMLF01028594.1, forward strand.
GGGTCTGCGAGCATTTCTCGAAGATAGGTTCTCTAGCCCTGCTGGCGTCACCATGGCAACCCTGGCTGTTTGACAGAGCTAATGACAAAGAAATCTTCTGCAGAGATTATTCTGAAAAATGAGGGCACTTCTGCTGGAGGTGCAGCCAGGTAAACACTTCCCCTCCCACTCCCGCCTAGCAAAGTAACCAACCATACTGTTTGGAGTGACAGAGCAGACGTGGACCTTCCCAGAAAGTTTCATATCATAAACTATACTCAGTCACAAATTCAAAGAGAGTGATAGAGTAATGCAAGGAATTTATGAAGAAGGAGGGGACCTTACGTCACAGCAACAGCCAGACACTGGTGTCGTTAACACTGATCTCAATGGGACATGCATGGAAAATCCCAGTATAAACCTCTATAACTATAACCTCTAGAACTTTTACAGTGCAGAGTTTCAATCATACAGTAAAACACACTTTACACAATGCAGATTGGTGGTTTTTGTCCAATGTGGGCATTTGCATAGAGCCTGAGCTGTCGTTAGCTAGCATGAACAAAACAAAGCTAATGCTTGCCACATGCATGTTGAAAATGTCCAATCCCATATATCAAATATGAGGAAGTCAGCAACAAATTACTCATAATTGCAACACTTTGCTGAGGATCTAACCTGTTAAATAAGGCATAAACGGAGAGGTGAGAATTGACAACCACTCCAAATTGTTGCACACTTAGCGCCAATTTCAAACTCAATGATGTGCTGTCCCTTCCATTTTTTATACGTTCCTTGGAGTAATGCAGGAAGTGCAATAGCTGAAGCAGCAAAACAAAAGATGACAGATATAGTAGTTATGTTTAGGACAGGCGCAAAGAAACAAGAAACACAAGACTAAATTCACACTGTGGAGGAAAGTCACTGCATTATCATAAAAGGCCATATTTCTTAGTAGAGGCCGACTAATGAGATTATACATCTTGGGCTTGTGTTTTATTGATTTCTCTGCTGGTACGGTTGATGGACCTCGAATAGCTGGAGGACATCCTCGGCTCCTCACACCACTCATGTGGGACAGCCATTCAGCTGTGACCCTGAACTAGGGCATCGCAGGCCTTCATGCCTCCATACCAATATGTCTTTTGTCCGGTCATATGCCCTCGAGAAATCAACCCAATCTATTGTTGATCAAATATTGCTGGATTGAACCTACAGGAGTGACCCCAAACAAGATCCATCAGTGTAGGCCCACAGACATACATTGAAGAATAACTAAGAGTGGATCCTTGGATAAAAAAATCTATCTTAGGAAAGGAACGGATCTTAATAAATACATATCAAACATGGCCTCATATCTGTTGGCTCGTCTTTTAATGGAGTCCATGTCGAGGTTTTGGGTCAACATGGGTCAGCATTTTCCCCGTTCACTTTGCTCAGCGGTGAGAGGGTCGAGGCCCCCTCTCCTGCCAAGACAATGTTAATACACAGGAGATAAATTAACAGCCCCCTCCGGCAGCCTTCTGGGAATAGTTTCCGCCTCAGAGCACACGGCAGATTAAACCAAAGGGGAACAATATTCACAAATCAGCCGTTGGTTATGAGGGAAGAGGCAACACTATCAGTCAGAGAGCCGTTCCGTTCATCCTCTCCACCCCCCTCGCTAGGCTCCCAGCAAACTCTCCGATTCCTCGCAAACCAACCTAGATTTTGCGGCGTGAGGAAAACCCCGGGATTCCTCTTTCAAGAGAAATTTTCCACATTTCCCCACACAAGACGAGGAAGGCGAGAGCGCGGGAGGCTGCGCGCTACCAAATTACGATGATACATGGAAGTGGTCCTGTGGAAATTCAACTGCTTGTATTGCTTTGACTGAAAAGGTTATTCAAATGATGTATGCCCATTGCGTTATTGTCTCAGCCAAACAATACATGATACATATATCACTGGTGTATCATTTGAATTTCAGATCCTTGTTAGTTTGTGCATTGCATTACAAACAACTGAAAACCAACCAACCATAAATGAAATGTATTGCACTATACTGGTTCGTGCATGTGTGTGTGCGTGTGTGTGTGTCAGGGTGAGTTGGTGAAGGCAGCAAATAAACTATCAAACACTGCATTACAAATTTGTAAATGCAATTAAATGACTCGGTACTCTATAACACTGACACATTAATAGCAATGTGTTCACTGTATAGTATTTTTCCTTTCCTTTCAAGTAGTCTGAATAGCTCAATTTGCATTTACTTGCTCTGGCTTAGCAGTGCAATCCAGTTCTGAATCCAATCTTTTCTAATGGATTTTATTATGTGGTACACACTGAATGCGGTACATTTTCTGGGGAGTACTATCAAAAGAGGCCAAGACTTAATTTAAATAAAAAGATCGACAACAAAAATGACTTCACAATGCTCTACTGTCAACTTTCACTTATAGGTATATATCATATGTATAATATATTCCACATTATATTCAGTTATAATCTGTACTGTGAGCAAAATTAGGCCAAGCGTGGGAGTGTGGGTAAAGAAACCACGGTGCATCGACATCATTGAACTTTACCAGATGGGAAAAAAAAACTTTCTCAGCATCCACAATGGCATTGTAATTGTATATAAGCGAGGACCCCTGAATCTCAGAGGCACAAAAGCAGTCCACTATACAGCTCCCCAGGTAATACTGCAGAGGAGCATCGTTGCTGCATCCTCACCCTGGCCTGCCCCTCACATCATAAAACTGCTGTTAGCTAATACTGTGTGTTTAATTCCTCGTTGTGGAGCTCACCTCCGGGTGGCCCTGCCAAACCCTCCCTGCAGGAGATTTACAGGCGGCCATTTTGTGGACTAATTGCTCGGTCCTAGTGCAGGGAGGTCATCCATAGCCGACACGGGGAGTCAGCTCACACACCTGCTACTGGCTAACCTAGGCAGAGGGCAAACTCTTCAAACTGCAAGACACGCCGGGAGTCTCCTTGGGTTGTCTTGAATAAGGTCTGTTAGATGTAACATTGCCTGCACTGCAGTCCATTGTTTAGCGATAAACAAGTGCTCAATCATTTTCTCCTGACTGTATCGTGCAGGAACATAAATCAAAGTCAGATAAGAGGCAGATGTGCGATAGCAGAGACAGATCCGCCGCATGTTCTCCCTGATATGGATCTAATCTTTTCGGTTGGGATCATATTTGTGATTCATCTCCTCATTCTCCTTCACCCATATCATCATCCTCCCATCTTCCCGGATAACCTCCTCCCAATCTCTTTTTGATTGGATGGATTGGACTGACGCCCCGATCCTGAATACGCAAAGGAGCGAGCCGCTTTGAATTGCACAGAGCATCGCTCAGTGCCGCCATGGCGTCCTCCTCTCATCTGTACAGTCCCGGCGCATCCCAGTGGCGTTAGCTCTAGCTGTCCACCTCGTTGACTCCTCTTGTTGGTGCTGAAGAGCTGACGGATCAGTCCACTCATCGCTATTTACAACGGAGGCCAACGCCGAGTGGATCCGGGGAGCGACAGGCAGCTAAAGCACAGTTTTGCCTTTGTCTGGTCGTTTTTAATAGCTCTTAATGACTATCTATTAAAGGCCACTACAAACCCCATGCTATTCTGGGCACTCTCTCTTTATTAGCATCAGCTGACACTCCCATCATTCAGTGGTTCCCTTGACTTTATCATTGCTGGTGACCCCTCCATCTATCTAATTAGCCGCAATTTACTAATAACATAGTCCACTTTCCCAGAGCCATGCGCACTCCATCAGTGAGCAGGGACAAAGGCTCGTTAACAGGGTCTCCCCACCCATTACCCCCGAGAGGTAGAAAATAGGGATTCCTCAGGTCAATTTGGAATCAAGAGGCGTAAGATATGCAGAGCTATGCCCAGCACGCAATCTGGTGTGGGCATGATGGCGCCACGCCAGCGATACCACAATATAAAATAAGACTGTGTGTGTGGCGAAAATAGACCTTCAGCTTTCCCGAGGCTCAAAAAGGAGGAAAAGCATTATATAAATCACAGGCTGCAAAGTTTGTCGAGAGCAACAACCTGCAAAGCGCGAGAGGAAGGGGGGGGAAACAATTTCAGGTTTCATTTTACAAGAGCAGATAGAGAAAATCGATAGGCCCGAATGTGGGCTTAATGCCAACTTGCTGAGGGAAAAATGAGAAGATAACCAAAAGCAGCAGGTTGTTGTTTTTTTTTTCCTCTCTCTCTCTCTTACTCCGAGCTCAGGATATTACATCACAGACACCGAAACAAGGTACAGTTGGGCAGTGCACCAACACACTGCGAGACAATTACAGCAGGCAGAGATAGAGGGAAGGACCCATCACCAGAAATGTGAGATCCACCAAATAACATCCCTCCAGCACTATCTCCCGTTTTAGAGAATCCTCTGCCATACCATCGGTGTTTGTTCCAATCACGCTTTGTAAACGTTTTTAACAATCCAATTCCCGGTGACATTTCTGTAACTATAATTCAGGGGGCGCCTGCACAGCTTGCTTTCGTTAAAACTGCCACTGAGAAATTCAACTGCGACGCTTTATCTCAGATCATATTATTCCATTTGATTCCGTTATCCATTTTGTCTTTCATAACCCAAACTATTCAGTAACTGAATTACGGTCGATCAGTCTCTTCTCTCTGCGTGTGTTCAACACCGCTTCTTTTAATGTGTCTTTCCGAGTCTGACACACTGGGACTCTCAATAGTGAGGCGAGATGGTAACCCAGTGCAGCTGCGATGTCAGTGATGGGCATCAATAACCAGTACCGGGCCTGTGGTTCGTAATTGTGTTGGCGGGGTCAGTTTAGGGTCAACAGGGCATTCCCCTGGCTTGTCTAATGAGGGAACACAACTCTGCCTCACACCAACACTCTCAGCAGCTATCTCCAATCCCAGGCCCCATTGCCCATGTCAATCACAGCATCAGTAATAGATGTGTGGTGTACCTGAACACTGCCAGGAGGTCTATGACCCATCAACACAAAAAAAAAATACACGCTGGTCACTGAAATCATCCCTCAGCTCATGCATTATGTTCGGCAAATCAGACTAGAGCTATTCTGTATGATGCACAACAGTCAGATTCTGTGCAGAGATTCCCTTCGCTTGACACAACGTTAGCATTATGCTTCATTGTGCAGAGTTCAATGTGCAGCAGCCTGGGGTGAGTGCATCAGTGATGAGGTCATTTCTTTAAATCTCGATTTCACTTATGGATAGGCCAATAGTTGAGAAGGGCCCTGACGATCAGGTCCACCACCCACCCGGCAGAGAGACGTATTACAGGTCATCCATCAACATTGGCTGGCCCTGGGGCTCGGGAGAACTCGGTACGCCCACATGTCAGAATGCATCCACGGGTAGGAAAGGCCACCTTTGAAGTCTTAAGTGGACGTAACAGAGCTCATGTTGATGTGGCTGAATTAGGCTGATAGGCCGCTTGAAATTCCGTCAAGAGCCCGTGCATGTGGGAAATAGAGTTAAAAAGGTTGTTTTTGTTGAGGGAACACTGTAGTCCATCTTATCAAAACCTGAGGGATAATGAGGTGAAGAGAAACACTTGAAATTCTGGCCTGCCAAGATATTCAATATAATGAGTTCTTTTGATGCTAAATTAGATGCAACTGAAATAAACAAGAAATTGGAAATAAAAACATTGCACTTCAACAGATATGGCCCGATCCAATTTTCATTTGCCTCCAAGTGAAACACCAATAGACTGGAGGGTGGCAGGGAAGGAGTGAGGGGGGTTATTGCAGTATAGCTAAAATTGAATTAGAGCAAAGTGATTGGCTTTGGTTACATCAAAAACAGGCCGTGTCCAATCAACATATCCTTTCCAAATAAGAGGCGCCACAACATCAGGCAATTATACTGGAGAAAAACGCCACACAGAGAGAGAAAAAAAAAAGAGAAGGATAGTGGCGAAATGGAAAGTGAGCGAAACAGAGAGAGATACAGATGGAGAGAGTGAAAGGGCGGAAAGGGAGAGTGAAAGACAAGAGCGAGAGAAAGAGGGAAAATACAGGATGGAGGGAGCGCGGAGAGCAAGCGCGGGAAGAGAGATGGAGATGGCAAGGAGAGATAGAGAAAGAGAATTAGAGGGAATATTTGAGAGAAATATGGCTACACATGTCAGCGAGCAGCCCGGGACGTCAGCATTGTGTAAAAATAACCTGTCCAATTACGAAGAGAGACTGCCCTCCATTCTGCCCGGGATGCTTTACTGTACCCCTCCAGAAGAATACCCCTTCCTTCTCGCTCGCTGACTCTCTCTCTCTCTCTCTCGCTTCTCTCTCTCCTCATACATCTCCAGTATATATTTAGATGCAGTCATATACTGCCTCTGATAATGCGATTTCAGGAAATAGATTGGAATTTTTCACTGTCCCTTATAAAGACGGATTGTTCTGTCAATATCTTATGGCTGGCTAGCGTTAGCTCGCCTCGCCTCGCCACGCCACGCGCAGGCGTTCCATTCCCCGGCAAAAAATGGTGTTTAATGCTTCCCTGAGAATCTATGGTGGCTGCTGTTTCCATTATCCATTTAACAGCCTCTAAAAGGAGGATTTATTCCTGTAAATTAGCTCCTGTATAACATGATTGTGCCATGGATCATAAACTTTAAGTCAATAGATGGGGACACCGTGGTTAGCGGGACAAAATACCTAACTGACCCTCTCCTCTCCTGCTCGCCCAGCACGATCTGACAAGTCCTGCCGGGGCGGCGGCAGCTGTTCCAGGCAGAACTTTATCTTGGTCCTCCTCCATCTACGAGGTTCCCCGATGTCTCACCGTAGCCATTTGCTCATCAGCCTATTACGCTCAATAGGCGTCAGAGTAATTGGCTATTTCACACATGTAAGGGTTGAACTGGCAGAGGGTAAAGGCCAGGCAACCAGCCTGTCAGTGTCCTGTACCACAGTCATCCATCAATTATTATCAGGCGGGAGGAAAGCCACGGCGGCCCTGAGCCGGTACTTTGTCAAGCCCCATCCCGTGCTCCCTGGTTAATCCATTAAAATGTGAGTTTTTGCAGTGTGTACATGTGTGTGTGCGCTTGTGCACGTGTGTATGTATTGCGGTGTTAGACAGATTGAAAAAAATCTCCAGACACAGGAAAGATTTTTCAACACCCTCCCCGCCACCTGTCAATCACTTGTACACTGGCTGGCCTTTCTTTTGACTCCATCAGAAATCCCGCTCGTTTACAATAGATGGGTTACAGTTCTTGTCTCAGCCTTAACCTGATAGAATCAGGAGATGAGCTGCTTGGCGGGTGAAGAAGATACTTTACCTGGATCCCCTTTCATATGCAAACTGATGTTGATCTAGCAGCTTTAGAAAACAAAACCCACCACTGTGCAGACTATTTTTACAGTATTCTCCAGTTCTAATGCTGCCAATAATCATTTATTCAACCATATAATGTGCTTATATCCCACTTGACTTCAAAAATGATGTATAAACCATTTTCTTTTCTATAAAGCTGCAATGATGCAAAGCTGCCCAATCCTGTATGAATCTCTGTATTCATAAAAGCCCCATAAGAGTCCCTCTCCTGCACCGCCGTCCCTCCATCTCCCTCCGCAGTAAAAGTTGGGGGTGAGGATGAAGGAGTGCAGGTTGCTGGTTGGTTGGCTAGTTGGCGGGCTGGGTCCCCGCTGACAGGTTGTGATAGGTGTCATCTATCACCTATGAAAAGGCCTGAGGGCTCACCACACCAATCACACTGGTGCCAGATGTTTCAGCCAAAGCTTTGCACACATTAGCACACATACACACAGAAACACACACACAACCCTGACATTAAAAGACATGCAGAAGCACAGGCATTAGTATAATAAAACTGTTTGCTATATATATATATATGTATACACATGTACACACAGACGCAGCAACAGCAGAGGAAAGTGATCCACTCTAAATTCAAGCTTTTGTCCTCAAGACTCAATATTGTGCAACAAGCCTACTGGAAACAGGGAGGGTGACATCTGAATGCCTCAACCCCTACAGGCAGAAGAAGGCAGCGAAACACAAAGAACAATGACTTCACCATCAGGTTATCAACACAGACAAAGAGGGGAAAGCCCCCCCGCTGTCTCTGAAGGACCTGTGCAGACAAAAGGGATCGCCAGGCTCTCTGCATGAACAATTACAGAAACAACTTCTCATGTGCTTCAATCCCCCGAGGGGCCAGGCATTATGAGCCCACCTGTCAAGTGCCCACCCGCCTTTCTTGAATCTCATTGGGTATGCACAAGGGGCTGCGGCTCTCAATTAGTTGGCGGAAGAACGGAATTTTGAGCAAATGCTGACACTGAACACTCGGAATCATCTCTAATTAACGGCGGAGATGTGGACGAATCAGAAATTTAAATCTGAATCCGTAAAAGCTGTCATGAGTTTCCCAGGGTTTAAACAATTTTAATGATACACACACTCGCATAAATAAGATTGTTTCATAAGGCCTTTCCCTCATGCTATGCTTGCTAACGAAGTCATCCAATTACCGATTGGAAATGGCCATATTAGAATATGTAATAACCCTTCTGAACGGCGTCTCACCCCTAATTTGATTGATTGCTTTTGCTTAATGACCATGCTCTCCGAGTATGATTCATTCACTATTTAATCTATAATTCTGGCATAGCCCTGTGAGCCTGGGCCTGGTTTTAGTGGAGCTGAACGATCATCAGGTTTTCCGTGTTATTTCTGCGAGTGTATATCTGAGCCGTGTCAAGAAGCAGTGGAGGAGGGGAGGGGAAGGAGGAGAGGTAATGGACCTCTTCATGCTCCGCGCTCCTAGCATGGCTGAGAGGTATGAAGGGCGATCCTATGGCTGCCTCTACATCACACTCTTGGTCCATAGAGAGCAAGAGACTCGGCAGCTGTGGAAATGCTAATGTTGATGTATCAAAATGGACTGTGATGGTTGTATTAGACTGGGTCTTGATCTTTCAAATACCAGCGGTAGAGGTTATACAGCACGGCGTTGGAATTGTAAAACCTAACACAAATATACGATGTCAAACTTGATTCTCTAATGAATAATAATCAGACCTTTTTGAGCCACGCTCACACACTTACATAACCTTCCAACATCTTAAGAGCATAGCAGACCCCAAAGGATCTACCAGGGCTGCAGATTTCTGGTGGTTCAAACATATCTATGGAAGGTTGAATAATTCAACTGCGATTTCATGGCAAGATGTAAAAGACCTCTTTCTTGATTATTCATTTATTAACACAAGTTAGGGCCTGTTAAAGCACAAGGCTTATCCTCCGGCGCAGGAAAGACAGAGCTCAATAAATGATGCCGACTTGCCATTGTGGTGACAAAATAAATTTCAATTACAGCCATGTGAAATTGGATTTCCTCGGAGCATTAGGGGATTGAGAATCGTTGAAAGGTTTCACGCTCAGGTCCTATCCTGTCAGACGGCAGGTCTCGGTCACGAGACCTGCAGCTTGTAGCTGAGCTTCAGCACTGGCTTTACTGGCAGCCTTATGAAATCAATAAGTCACTTTGGACAGATGTGTTTTTTTCTGGTAACAGCCACACTCACAGGATTAATATAGATGATTACAGGCCAAAGCCATTCTGGGTCATTTTCCTCCACCTGGTCACCTTCCATGGTGATAGGGTCCTCTTGACGGTCATTTTGTGTCTGCTCCGTCACACTCCCTGATCAATAATCTGCAAAGCTGTATATTATCACTGTAAATAAAATTTGTGAGGTCAATAAAGACGTTGCGTGTCTTATCGTGGATCTATACAGTTGGCAGAAGAAGTATTCACGATAGTTTGTAGATGATGCTGTACTACACTAGAAGCACTAAAACAACAGCGACAACAATAAAACAGAAATCATTCACTCAAAAATTAAAATTATTAGTAATTATCCGCTCATCCTTATGTAAGCTGAAACCCTGGCGAATTTTTTATGTCAACACAAAGTGAGTTTACAACTCAGCTGTGTGTCAATCGTCTCTGCATGGAGACCATTTCATTAAAACTCGAAAAAGGTCCAGAAATTATCAGCGATTTCCAGTAATTAGCAGTAATCTCAAAACATATTGAAGATAATATAGAGGTTTTTAGTTCCTCAACTGTAGTCCAAACAGGTTCAAATAAGGCAATATTGAGATTGGACAGATTGATGAAGCTCTTGATACAAGGAGCAAAAATGTTTTATGTTAAGGTTTGTTGACATGTCCAGTGTCTGCAAAAATACAAAATCACAAAATTACCCCGTTATTTCAGTCTACAGTATTATGTATTTTCAGAGTAGAGCACATCTTGATTTCTACCTAGACACAGTCGTCTCCAGGATTTGTGAGTATATATGAAAAACCTAAAAAACAACTGTTGTGAAATCGTGTTCTCTTTATTAAGATGCTTTTTTCCTGTTAAAAATCTTCACATGATCATTTGAGGATGGAAGCCCAAAAAATCCTCCACTAGATTTGTCTTTGGGGTGGTCACTGAAGGGTTACAGTAATGGCTGCTTAACTGATATAAAAAAGCAAAGTGGAATTTGGGGCAGTCCATCTGGACCATTTCACCCTGGGGTTAACTTCAACCACACATGACCCTGATATCTAGTGATGCCTGACCCTGACCCCTGCATCCAAAAAAAAAAAAAAAAAAAAAAAAAACACTGAGCAATGCAAACGATTCACATGCAGTATCCAAACATAACCTTTATACATCTCTTCCTCGCTCTCTCGCCTGGAAAGAAGACACTCTGCATTCCCACATTTCAGGTGACATTTCCTCCTAAAGACTCGTGTTCTCCAGTCTGCTGCACAGCTTCACTGCCGAACGGTTTCACTGAATGAGCTGAAATGTGCTCGGCTTCACTGAGAGACTCATTTTCACAATGGGCTATAACAACAACAAATTCACCCTGTTAGTCCTGCTAAAACATGAAAAAAAAAAAACTCCACCGTGTTGTATTCCACATTTTGTTTCACCAATGGATGGTGATCAGTTTTATTTTAGATCATTACAATTTTATTGCATTTGGTCGGAGCCAAACACGCCTGAATGTTTAAACGAGCAGCGAGCAGCACCCAGTCTTTCACACTTACGTCAACAAATACACTTACAAAAGGCATATTGTTACATTTGATTAACTATTCCTAATTATCCATTACCCATGTGTTAGCATATTGCAATATTTGCCATAGTATACTAAAAGTCTGATACATCAGCCTGGTTATGAATTCCTGCAAATGACGAGACCTCATTTCCATACCACACTCGGGCAGCTTTGATTTGAATATCACTCTTCCCAGTTCACCACTCCAGCCTTTAGAAACAGGATTGGAGGTTGAGAGCTCTCAGCGGGGGGCACTCAAAACGTAGAGATGGAAAACTGAGTGTGTAAATTCCTGACACTCTCAGGAAATGCTGACATCTCAACTCAGAATGCGATTACAGTCTAAAATGACACCTCCTTCAAACGCTTTTTTCCAAGAATTTTTTTTTTTTTTTTGCCTCCCAAAAATTGAAACGAGAGCATCTTAGTCTTCACAAAACAAATCAATCACAGACTCAAACTCTGGAAATCATATTGATGAACAGGTCTATCTACAATGCAGCTGTCAGTCTGTGCATGGGGATGATTTGTGAGTGCATGTGTGTGTGTGTGTGTGTGTGCATCAACATGTCATGACAAGTGGGGCAGGAATCAAATGTTTGTTGGGAGGCAGAGAGCACAGGGAGAGGTCCAACATGGCACACCAGCACCTGATTTACCTGCGAATATACACAATCTGTGCCCACTTCATTAAAGATACCTAAACAGTAACTGGTATCTCTTCCCTTGTGTCTTCAACACACATAACTTCTTGATGGCATAGATTCAACAAGAGGCCAAAAACATTCCCCAGGGATCTTGGTCCACGCCTGCATACTATCATTCTGCAGTATGCAGTACTGCATACTGCATACTATTGATTTTTTAACACTAGACCATGGGAAAAAGTTGAATCATGCACTTCTAGAGACTCTATATCATGAGTCATATTTCCAAAAACAATACACGTCAGTCTTATTGCGTTTTATTTCAGTAGCATCTTTGCTACTGTATATAAAAGTGGCAAATAAAATGTGCATGTACAATAGAATTGAATTTAAAATATAGACTTTTTGATGTAAACTGCTACATTTAGCTTTTCCTGCTCATCAATATACTATCACAAATCTTGAGCACCGATTCGATTAAAAAATTGTTTGCAGTTTTTGGTAGAACATTCATGCACATGCTATTCCATTTGAGCCCAAAAGTGCTCTAATGGCTTGATATCCAGGAACAAAGTACTGTAGGTCTTTAGAGTAAAGAAATCTCCTGGTGCCAGCTTCAGATGCGTGCTTATTATCCTCGACTGTGGCCATGAAAGAGCGCACCTGTTCAACAACCATGTTTAAGTGCTGTTCAAATGATACTCCATTTACAGGGCCTGTAAGGGGTCCTGGTGTGCGCCAAGGAAACATTTCCCCCCACCATCACACCGCCAGCATCCTGCAGTGTTGACACCAGACCGGATGGATCCATGGATACACGTTCGCACCAAATTCTCACCCTGCCATCAGCATGTCACAGCAGAAAGCAGCGATTCATCGGACGGGGCGAAACTGTTTCCACTCTTCAGTCATCTAATTTTGGAGATCATGTGAGCTTCATGTGAGCTTCATCTTCGCGTTCTTGCCTGACAGATGCGGAACCAAGCGGCGATGGAGCCCGTTTGCTTCAAGGTTCAGAGAGCCCTTCATCACTTCATTGTTGATCTAAGATGTTTTTTGAATACTTGCCCGGCTATTAGAGCGAGCGGATCTTGCCATTCTCTCTCATCAATGAGGATGCTGTTTGCCCCCAGGACTGCAGATGACTGACTGTGGTTTGTGTATGGCACCATTCTCCGTAAACCCCGAGTCTGACATCAACAATCATGCCACAATCAACATATGTCTGTCCCTTTTTAACATTTAGTCGAACTGTAACTGAACCTTTTTGCCCCGTCTACGTGCTTTATGCCTTACAGGTCACCTGTGTAAATAAATGGAGAGGGGTGTCTCATAAAGCAGCTACTAAATGCATTTGTGTCACACACATCTGAATCTGTGTGTGTGTGTGTGTGTGTCTCCTCCCTGTGTCAGGGTGACTGCCCATGTATAATGCATACCGGAGCCCTCACAGCTGGCTCTGATAACACCCTCCAATGGCTTCATCTATCAGGGTGTTGGGTAATGGCAGCTTCAGTCTGCAATGATAGTCAGTCTCTATTACAATCCACACGTTCTCCCCCACAGATGAGAGGTGAAGAGGGCTCCAAACAGACAGAGAGGAGGAAGAGCGATGGGAGGACGGATTTACTCAACATTAGCCCGTTCAACCTTCGAGTCTGCCGCTGAAAGTCATGGATGCTGTTGGACACGTGCCAGTTAAAACATCAGTTTGGGAGATTTTAGGCAATGAAAAAACCCTAAAATGTTACAAATTGAGGCACTAAATGAGGCTCAAATGAGACTGGCAAAATTGCAGTGCATTGCTTTATGTCACTTCAGTGTTTTAAAATGTGGAGCGAGAGACAGAGGATGGGGTGGAATATGGCTATGGAATATTTGTTAGCTGTTTAGAAGAGATTGTCATTATAAAATTGTTTATTAATGAACTAATTAGGGGAAATCATTCAGCTACAACATGACATAGGTACTAGCAATACTGACAATATTGTGAGGATAAACTATATGTCCAAACATAGATGTCTTTTGCAGAGAGCTTCTGGAAATCTGCTACTTTTAGATCATTTTGACATTAAGCATCTTGAAGTGAATATTTTGGTTTAGATTTGATGGATGGAAGAGAAACAGAGGCTCAAGAGAGAACTGGCTGTATTTTAACTTTAAGACAAGTACCAATGCTACATGTACTGTATATCCAGGGTCAACTGAAGGTCAGCTGAAGGGACATTCACCAACAGATTCAGATATAAATTCACAAACTCACAACCTCTTTCAGAATATTCAGAAAGTTGCCGACCACCTGGGAAATGTAAGAATTATCTGTACAGACACTTAGAAAGTCTTTGAACAAAATGGACTGCTTTGAATGTCTCTGCAGAATTCATGCAGTGCTGATTACAAAATAATAAGGCCTCACAGGGTGTTTACTTTCCTTTAATTTTTCACCTCCAAATCCTATCAAAACAGCACATTCCCTGAATAATGATCAGATTTTAATTCCCAGAGAAATCAAACAAAACCAAACAATGTCATCCACAAGGATAAATGGTGTTCATCTGCATCATTTCAGAAGAGGAGTTGTCTCACATCTGACTGGTTAACCACAAGCAGACCAGGACCTGGTCTAATGGCCTTGGAGTGACCCCAAACCTCTCTGTGGACATTCTCCAACACACAACGGTCATGACCTTTCTGACCGTAATAAATGACGAAAGTGTCACTTAATCCAATACAGACACACTGCAAATCTTCAGTTTCAGTGTTTTTTTTATAGTGTCTTTTTTGTGTGTTTCATATCCCTTGTAAAACATGTTCTAAACATAATGCATAATTGGAAATAATAACAATAATAAATGCAGGTGCACTACGCAAAATTGCATAGAGGGCCAACTGAAGTGAAGACCATCAAGACTAAACTGACAAAAAAAGTGGAAAAAGCACAAAATTTCCTGGCTGAGTCTACGTGGTTCT
>OMLF01028598.1:2862-15864 GCA_900302615.1 Holocentrus rufus
TCAGTGGCCTAAAAGTTAGACAAATAATCTTGTAACCAGAAAGCCGCCACTTTGATTCCCCTTTGATTCTAATGGAAAAATATAGGCACAAAAGATGAATTGAGAACACCTTTGCACAACAGGACTGGCTGTACCAAGCAGTTCTCAACTGGGACTGTGTGCAACTGTATCAGCGTGAAGTAGAACAGTGCTAAAAAATGAATACTAATTAAAGTAATTTTCAAGCAAGTAATACTATAATAATATATTGATATAATAACATTGAACACAATAATATGCAATAATAATAATATGAAAATATCAGTCTTTATGGGGTAGTTCCATCATTGAGTATTTCTGTCTTTCCAGATAAATAGCATCTGACTCAGCACTGGATGTGAATATAGCATTTATGTTGGAAATGATATCTGTAAATTTTCACTCACAGCAACTCCACTGTGTGTCTAAGTTCTTCACCTTTATACCAGGGTGAGATCAATGTGTCAAAATATGTGAATTAGATCAGATCTATCTATGAAAAGAAATGTTTATGAAATATTAAAGAAAAACAGAGGCACAATGATAGCCAAAAATGCGCAGTTATTTGCATTAAATAGTGACTCCTGTTTACAGCTTTGATAAACTCTGAAAGGTAGATATAGGTTTTCCCTCCTCACGCTGCTCTCCTTGCAGCAGCTGCAAATAAAACCGTTGTTTATAGCCATACCCAATTACAAATGAAGAGAAGTAGGGTGGCTCTATGCAGGTTAGTGGCACAGAAATTAATCTCACTATGTGCATCTTAGGCAACTTTCCAGTTTGAAGAGAGATGGATGCCCTGAATGAAAGCTACACTACGTAGCTTATGTAAGACTACATCACATCTGCCCAGCTCATAAAATTGGGCGGCATTAGAGAAGAGCGCTCCAGCTCCCCTAATTTATTGATCGTTGAATCATTGTATTTGTGGAAATGAAATTCTGGTGTTGGACGTGGACAATTATTGGAAAGCTCTGGCCACAAATCGACACTTACAGTAAGAGTGATATACAAACTGTCACCTAAACAACAAAGACAGAGCGCCTCATCCAGAGAAAGCTAGGCTCAGCAATGCTAGATGTTTATCTCAGGTTGGTAAACATGAGCACGCCATGTGCACTTTACCGACGTCCTATTACATAATTTGTCAGTATAGGAGTTCAAACAGTTTTTGGTCAGTTTACTCTTGGTGCGACTTCAAATAGCCAAAGTGTGACTTTCTTTAGAGCAGCTTTAAGTGAAACTGCCGACACATAAACAAACTCTTTTTTTTTCAGCACCGCAGAGCTATTGACAGCAGAGATGCAAGCCAGGCCATTCTGTGACAAATTTAGAAAATTCCAGGCTGCATCGCTATAGCAACATCGGTGGCTCTGGCAGCAAGATCTGAGTTGCTGACCTTTAACCTCAAAGGGGGAGGGACACCATCATCCTCAGCATGGATCCAGCAGCATGTCTCTGACACTCATCAAAGACTTTGCTGGCATGACTTGCCATTGAAGTTGCAATCTGGTTATGGAGGCTAGACAACTTCTGCTAGTTTATTTATACCTTTATTTATTCAGGGATTGATAATTATTGACCACAAATTATGTTTTCAGGTCACATTTTTCACTGCTGCTGCCCAAACCACTTCCAGTAGTGTTTACCTCCCCTGTCATACGTTTTAATTGATGCTGACCATACGCTGAAAATACGCAAGTCTCAATTTAATCTTTCTCACGTCACAACATATGGATGCTGCAATTGCGTCACTCTTACATCTCTGAAGCTCCGATGGTGAATGTTGACACATCACCGGGAGCTCGAGTCATGACTCAGTGGAGGCTCTCCTCAAAGTGGGGACTCAATTAAGAGAGTGCAGGTATAAATTTTTGCGTAGGTGGGCCCAATATGGCAGCCACTCTGGGGCCCAAGGCTGGGAGATAAATCAATATAAGACTGGCTGAATTAGAGCTTCGGCTTGGTGCTTCTCTCTTTCTTTGACCTCTTTTTCTTTGGTCTCTCTCTCCTTTTCTAACCATTTCCATCTTCTAATTGGAGGAAGGCCATGACTTTCTAGACGTCAAATCCATGTTGTCTGTCATTTTCTATGACTGCCATCAACTGTATTTGCTTTGTGGCCTTTGTTATCTCTCACTGGGGAGACTGCGAGAGCACACGAAGGCTTCTGTGCTTCTGCGTTTTGTTTGCTGTGCAGATAGAAAGGTCATAACTCGCTCCTCCTGTGGAAAAGTGTTGATACAGCCGGGAAGTACCTTAAAGAATCATGAGAAGGTGCTGCGTCTTAGAGCGGCGTTACTTTCTGTTTGGGTAACCTCCATGCCCTCTTTACAACTGTTAGCACACAGTTAGGCTGTTTTGTACAGCAGTGATAGCAATCAGAAACACTTAAAGGAATTCTCCAACGATTTGATCAACATCCCCTTTAGCCGACTTACTTGACTGAGACAATATGTTCGATACCATTTTCACCTCTGTACCTCCATTGCTTGGGATCTGATGGCTAGCATTTTGTGTTCAGTTAGCATAAAGACTTGAAGTCTATGAGAGTCAACTAGTCTAGCTTCGTCAAAGTGAATTTGCAATTGGAATTTTAATAGTTGTTTTAGAAGAAGTTAGATGGTTGGAACTATAACCACTGAACATATGTGTTCATCAGTCATAGTTCCTGCTATCTAACTTCATAACTTCTCCTAAAACTTCCTTTTTAAAAAAAAATTACAAGACATGTATTTCAACGATACATGATATGCTGTGTAAATAGGTCAGCTACATAATTGCTATTAAGTTTTTTTTTTTCACTTTGATGAAGCTAGACTGACTCCCGCAGACTTCAAATCTTTATGCTAAGCTAACACAAAATGCTAATCATTGGAACTGAAGCAGTGTATGTACAGAGGAGAAAATGGGATCAAACATCTTGGCTCACTCTGGGTAAGTTGGAAAAAAGGGGCTATTGCCCAAAACGTTGTATTCCTTTAAAAATGTAATTCCATTTGCTCAAATTCCAAAACTATCCTTTAAAGGGTTGATATTCTTCAGGCAGAGGTCTTATTTTGCCACAGTAGGTGCTACATTTTTGAACTGATGGATAACTCATTTTGGAATGACACTCTTCATTTATCCCAGAGAATATTCAGTATATATCAAATGAGACATGGCAGACCGAGCCCCAGACCTAATTACACAGAAAACTCTCACATGTGTTTACTTTGTATGCCCAAAGTGGAAAAAATAGCACAGAAATTGCTTTTGAAGTGCCATGTGTGTGCTCGGTTGGTCACATATGGAGGTTTTCTTGCATACCTTGTGATTTTGGCAGCCGATATTTACTTATCACATTGACCCCATGTGTGTCCCATTTACCTTGTGCCTTTGGTTCTGTGGTGGAATAACACTGGAAGGAAAACACCTCAAAAATTCCACCCTGCCCTGAAGTGGTGCCTGTGTTTCTTGGCTTAGATCTGGGCAGCGGACCTGTCCTCCGCCCCTGCTCTATGACTCTTAAACCCGTACACGCGGACCCAGCCCATTTCATTTACCCCCTCCTCCTAATGTCAAACAGCTGCAGAGTTGACTTGCAAAGAACTGCTGCTGTTACGCCCTCCTCCCCTCCCTTTTCGCCCTCTTTTCCTCAATCATTTTGCGTGTGGCCTCTAATGTCAGGTCAGCTCCACTGAAGAGCCCAAACGCAGCGTTCAAACCCAGTATCCATCCGGGGTATATTTATGGTCGGAGCATTGGCTATGAGGTCAGTAATTTACATCGTAGGTACCCGTGGGCGGGGATGAATAGACGGACAGCTGGCTATAAATTCTGCTTATGGATTGTGCTTGAGTCCCGTGTTTTGTAGTTGCCCGGCCTCGCTGACATGTAAGGCAGTAACTGGGCCAATGCCATTTCCAAGGCACTCCATCTAACTGAAGGAGCCGTGTGACATAAATGCCAGTGAGGTCATTCTCGCTGTGATTGACAGGAGAAGATCAGGCAGTGATGCTGAGGGTTGAAAGCTCCCGCTGCTGTCAGGAATTTGCTTCAAAGAGCTGTTTAAGCTGCATGCCTGTGGTCCCGGCTTGGAAGATCATGAGTCCAGTTTCTCAAGAATTCTTGACTGACTTCAAACCTTTGGCTCCAATATTTATGAGAATACTGGAAAAGCTCTGATCTCACTGAGGGCTTAGGTATATCTTATCGGTATGGAGTATGAAAATGCTCCATTGCTGTTATATAATGACTGTTTCGGATTCTGCAGGTAATTTATTCGCACATATAGAAGTGATAAAATAGAAATAGCATCGGAAAATTGTGCAGGTGTTAAAATACAAAACAGTGGGATAATGGAAACAGCCAGGAAACCTAACCAAAAATTCCACTAAAAGTATAATTTTACATTTGAGGAAGCTTAATATAATATGGACAGCTTCTGTTACAATGAATGCACCTTTATGGACTTTTCTAAAGAAAGCAGAAATTTCCTCCCTGGCTCTTCTGTCGTTTTACTGTCTAAACTTGCGGTGCAGACTCTTGTTAAGCTTTCAACTACAGTCTAAGCAGCTTCACTCCACCACACCGGGGTTCAGTGCCTTGCTCAAGGGCTCCTTACTGGTAGCTGCTGAAACAATGGGAAAGGACTACTCATTCACTGTCCCTGCCCAAATTTCCCTAAGCTGGCTGAACCAGCAGCCTTCTGATCTCAAGCCCATTGGATGTTGTGTTCAGGGAAGCTGGGCTCTCCTGTAATTCACACGCTCTTGTTTTCTTCCTTCTTCTGCCAACAAAATGTTCTATGATCTTTTCACAGTCTAGTCTGACTCAGCTGATGTTTCATGGGGGAATAATGATTTTCTACTTCTGTTTTTCGGAGCTGGCGGACGGTCAGGTCTGATTGGGTTTTCCCCCGTTTTCGCTGCCACGCCGACTGCATCCAATCACCCTGTGGCTCTCATTTGGGTGTAGCAGGGGTTCATTATTATCATTACACACAATATCCATAAACTCTGTTGTTTTGGACACCACTCTGGATTGCAGATGACATAGAAAATACAAACTCTATCAGGATTCCCTCGACGACTTCATCCATGTTTTTTTTCTGTTACTGGCACTGCACTAAAACTAAATGAAAGCACAGGGACAGTTATATGACACTAGACAGAATCTGACTTAGCATAAACCAGCATTTAATGTCCTTGCATCCTGCCATGTATAAAGTGTGGGTTGCTGCAGGCTGATGACAGAGTACTTTGGGAGCAACATGTGTCAAGTTGCTCTGAGTGATTATAGTGATATACCCTACTTTTACCTGACCATGCTGTAAGCCTGTCTCCAATTATGTCAGCGTGACTTCCTATTAGCCATGTGGTGTGTGTGTGTGTGTGTGGTGCCTCTCTGCAGGCCTAGCCCATTCATTATTAAGCAGCTCCTGATGTTTTGCTGGCCGTCACTGCTCTGGTGTCAGGTACCACGTACGATCGCCTTCACTGGACCAAACACTGTGTCAGGATCCAGTTCCAGTCTCTTTAGTCTTACTGTTGCTCCGCTCCACTCCAGACCTTTTGTTAACACTGGATACTGGCTCTTCCCTTGCTTCTTTCTCCCTCTTTCTTTGCCGTCGATGGAAGGGGGAACGTTAAAATGCATTTGGATATTTCTCTTGGCGTGACGTTTGGCTTCTTTCAGCTCTCAGGAGGTATGGTGCTGCTATCATCTGTTTTTTTTTCCCCATAGTCATGGAAAACGAGAATTATGGCGATTTTTATGGCTGACCATAAAATACCAAGATGACAGTGCGTTCACTTCAGCGGACTTGTGGTGAAGCAATATAGTTATTTATGAAGCTGAGTTTGATTTTTGGGGGGGGGTATGGTGTCCTCGGTTTCTTATTGGAGGTTTTTAAAAGGAGTCCGGGGAGGTTTACTGTTGCCTTGAAGTGTAGCTGATATCAGCTGAAGTGGTCTGTCCATGTTTATTAGTGGGACGTTTAGCTGACCTCAGAGCACACTTGGCTTTACAGGCCCCTGTCTGTGTGCATGTGTGTGTGTGTATGAGTGTGTGACATGACCCCATATGATCTCATCCCCACTTACATAAGGGACGCAGGTTGCCTAGAGACCTCGTGAGGACAGGCAGAGCGTTTAACTTCCATATGATGATGTCTGAGGAAAGAATGCTGCGAGACCCAAATAGATTGCATGGGTTTTGGCCTTACAAGGAAGTCCTCTTATTTGGTCCAGTCTTTCCCTAACTGGAGTTATGAGTCTTCATCTTCCAAACTGGTGCATATGACAGCTCCAGAGGGAAATTATGGCATGTCAGAGAAAACCAAAATGGGCCTGATTTCCAGCTAACTTTATAACTGAGAGCTTTTACAGCTGGCACTTCTAAGAATATGTATGTGCCCATGTTGCTGAATTTAGAAATAGCATAGCATTATACTGCATGCATGTACTGTAGGTGGACTTAAGACTATTGTTAACGTTGTAAATGACAAAAATTAACACTCCTCCAGCTGATTATTTTTCCATGCTTATGTCTGAATAGCCATACAGCAAAATCTCTCCCTCGCCTATTGCTGCTTCAAAAAGTAACACAACTTTGTCTTAGCAAACTCCAAAAGTAAAGAGAAACCACACTCTTCAAAGTGCAGCGCTCCTGCTCGAGTCTCGAGGCCACATTGACAAGGCAGTGGAAATCCTGGCTAACAATGGATAGGTACAGTGTGAGTGACAGAGGTAGAATAGAGGAAAAGTGTGACGGTTCAGCTGTCAGGGACACTATAGATAAAATGGCGCTCTTCACATGTCAAGAAAGTTCATCTTCTCTGCAGAGGCTGGTGACACACAGCCAGTGATTTCCCTCTTTCCCTCCTTCTCCATCATGGGTCATTTATGTCAGAGAGAGGCCCATATCCTTCTCAAACTGACATTATAATTCTTTCCTCAACACCTCCATCCCCATTTGCCTCCATTTTTTCTCACATTTCATCACATAAAGGTTTGAGTAGTACAACTTCTTCAGCCCTGTGCAGGATAACTTTCCCCCCTCTCATTTAGACTCTCAAATTGGTCTTTTTTCTCTTTTCATTGCCTTAATATCCAATTTATACTTATTTCCATGACTCTGATCGTGCCCTGATTCACTTAGGCTGCCAATCAGAAAGTTTTCTCACTCATGGCCCCTGTCACTGATTCTACATGCTGAATGTGCCAGTTGGCTGAGGATGAGAGAAAACAAGGGTTAGTTAAGAGTTTGGGACAGACAATTAATAGTCAGGGACACACGGCATAACCTATAGCCAGAGACAAGACGGCCAGCAATAGCCCAATGAGGGTGAATGGTCAGCCTGGTGTGATGGACACTCTAATTAAATGTGAGCTTTGCTGACAACAACAACTACCCGACCCGGCCTTATTTAAGGCCGGGTCAACCTCAGAAAGTAATGATTCGTGTTGGCCAAGGAAAGGGAGTATTCAGGTTAGGCATTAGGCAAAAATGAAATGGTCAAGGTTAGCATTAACCAGAACTCAGAAAACTTTTATTGGATTAGGGTTAGGGGTCCTACTACTTCTAGACTTTGCGCAGCTTCTGACTTTGCACAGCTATTGCTGCGTCATGTCCCAGCCTTCTGATTCTGTCACATAACTAATTAGCTTAAAGGAATACTCCAGTGTTTTGGGCAGTATCCCTTTTTGCCAACTTACCCAGACTGAGACAAGATGTTCAATACCATGTTCACCTCTGTACATTCAGTGGTTCAGTTTTGATGGTTAGCATTTCGTGTTAGCTTAGCATAAAGACTTGAAGTCTGTGGGAGTCAGCTGGTGTAGCTCTGTCATTTGAAAAAATAAACTTACAGTAATTGCGAAGCCTTTTTTTGGAGAAGATAAACGAACTATAACCGTTTGATGGAGCTAGACCAGCTGACTCCTGTAGACTTGAAGTTTTTATGCTAAGCTAACATAAAATGCTAACCATTGGAACCATGCCAGTGGACGTACAGAGGTGAAAATGGTATTGAACATCTTGAGTTGAGGAGTATTCCTTTAAGGACTGCATTTTCATAGTAAATATTCAAAAGCTAAAATAAGTGTCACAGCAACATGGTGGCCTAGGGGTTGGGCAAACTGCAAGCAGACAGTCCCAAATTCAGCCTTCTATGTCTGCCTAGCTTAAGTGTCGTTGAGTGATTCAGTCGTCACTGAATACTGTGTTCTCACTGACCCTGTACCCTAACCTTCCTGTAGATTATGGCAGGTAAAACACATTTTCCGAAAATACTGGACGTTGTCTGAACCTTGTATCAGGCCTCCTCTTGCCAAAAACAACATCTTCATATTTAGTATTCTGAAAAGTCCATCTTTGTGGACAGATGTTGATGTAACAGCTTGCTTGGACAAGCCTCTCACCTTTCCCACACCTTTTCCCAGACTACACCTCCAACATTTCCTTTCCTTTCTCCGCTCATTCAGTCTCCCTCCCAAACTTTCAGAAAAATAGGGAAACCGCAAACCTTCTCCTCAAACAGTGAACAGCTCCCCTTCTTCCT
This sequence comes from Holocentrus rufus, assembly GCA_900302615.1. Classification (NCBI taxonomy): domain Eukaryota; kingdom Metazoa; phylum Chordata; class Actinopteri; order Holocentriformes; family Holocentridae; genus Holocentrus; species Holocentrus rufus. The sequence continues at coordinate 11,426 of OMLF01028598.1, forward strand.
CGCCATCCTCCCACACACTTTTCTGACATCACGGTGTGTGTGAGTGAGGTGGTGTGTGTCAGACTCTCAAACCTGTGACGCTGCTGAAGCCCCTGTCAGCATTATCCTGAGAGATGTCAAGCTTTTGACAATGTTTTTCTATCATTAGCCACACACCTATAGTGGCACTGCTGTGGAAACAGTCTTCTAGTGTTGTGTCTTCTAAAAGCTAAATTTCTCTTCGCATCTCCTCTCACAAATCCAAAAAGCATTTGTGATGCACCTCCAGATTGACTCAATTGAAAGCGGACCCTTTTGGTTTTCTATGGCATGCAATGGCTTTGTATGCAGCAGAAGCATAATGATTAGGTAAAAGTGGCATGGACTCTGGGAGCTGTCAGTTTTCAGCAGTGGGTCCCATTCTCAGTTTGACTCTGGTGTCAGAAGTGATGGAAGTGAACTTTGAAGGATGAATTATTTTGACAGACCGCCAGAAAACCGACACGCAGGCAGAGGAAAAGCTAATAAAAGGTGGCACAGTTGCTATTTTAATACAAGGCAAAGTTTAAATGCCCTGGTGTGTGTAGTAACAGAAAGATCAGGTTGTAACAGAGGCTACAGTAGATTACACACACCTGCTGGATGTGGATGAGCTTGAGAATTTCAGAAACTGGAGATAATGCGCTAACCAATCATATCCAATTTAATAATTAGATTCATATAAAAAGGTTTTAATTTTATATTTTGTATTATATTAAAATAATCTGTTGATGGTACCAGATTAATTTTGCAAAGGCACTTGTTTCAAGAATTTAAATGATGCTATCACAGTGATCTGCCTTATTCTGCCTCATTTCAAAACACTGGTTACCAATAATTAATGAAACGTGGAACTGCATCGGAAACAAGTGGTATTATCTCATCCTTATGAGAAAAATAAAATGAAATGATGAAATGAAAAAAAATGACTTTAAGACTGAAGATGAGACTCTGTGGACATGTTTTGCAATGTAATGTCAGTATAAAGAAATCATGCTGTTTTAATGTTATCATGGTATTATCATTCTTCTGAAAATAGGGTTAGAGTTCGGGTTCTATTCATTTTTCTTGATTATAAATGAATTCATATGTTGTTGTGAATGTAACTGTCTTCTTCCTGCTTCAGTTCTTCCTAGTTCTCAGTTTTAGCTTGTTTCTCACCTGCATCAAGTGAGGTGATGGCAGCCATGAGGTTTGGCTTGTTGGGTCAACATGCTCAGTGCAGCAGCTACTTTCAATATATCCTAGAGGACGGTGCTTGAAGTCACACGGACTCACAAGTACCTAATTTATTGGAGCTTTGGCAGGAGCCCAAAATGTTGCATTTTGTGGTTGTTTTCTGTAATTTGTTCAGATTTTGTTCTCACTTGCAGCAAACATAGCACATGGTATTGAATGTCAAAATGAATCCATCCATCCATCCATTTTCTATAGCCGCATACTCTCTTTCAGTGTCACAGTGGGCTGGAGCGTATCCCAGCATGCTTTGGTGGAAGGCACCTTTGATGGGTCACCAGGGCAAACAAACCCAAAGCAGAGGTTAGAGTTTTGACTATTTCTAATGGGCCTACAAACCAACCAGCTGTGGCAACAGAAGGTGGGAAGTTTCAGACATGACTAAGTTCTTGGTGATTATATTCACATTCCCAAACTGCAGAGCTTATACTGTACAGTCAAATACAAATTTAAACCTGTTAGCATACTAAACGTAGCTATTTTAACCTTGTGTCAGCTTGACAAAACACAACCCAAACTTAAAATAAGTTGCCTGTGCCAATATTATCTAAGGAATGCACTGCATTTAGACTCACTGGAGATAATAGGCAAGAGGGCAGTTGTGTCTGGAGAGAACTTGGATGTTTTTTCCGCCATCTAAACGAGAATGAATGGGTAGAGCATGGCACCAACACTGCCAGGATTAGAGGTTTGTTTTCCACTGGGGAAACCCATTGTAAGAACAAATTGAAGAATGTCTCTGTGTATGTCTGCTGCAAGGCACCGGGGAAGAAAACATCAATCAAATGGGATGTGTTTGATGTTGTGTTTTTTGCTAACCGTGGAGTCAGTTCTGAGAAATTGCATGCAAGCATGAAGAAGCAGTTTAACATACTGTACAACCTGGAGAAACTTGAGCAGCTTCACTGAATGCTCAAGCAGCTCCAAATGGAGCTGGCCATTTGCATCAGGCATTATTATCCAAGCTGCCCTGTGTGGGACTCTCTTTCTGAGGACAAGGGCCCACATTGAGCCAACCCACTGTGTGTGGGATGGGAATGCCGGGGCCCAGGGCTCTGCACAGGCTCCATCCAGTTTGTTCCCACCCAGCCACCCATACAGTGCCCATCCTGCCCAGCCTTCCCCCTCCACATGACAACTCTGTGGTGGAGGCTGCAACCGCTGTCTCCTCCTGTGAACCCCGTCTCCAGCTCAATGAGAGGACATGAGAGACGCGGCACCGTCTTGTCGCCGACGCAGCACATCCGCTGCATTTAAAGGCCAATGGACAGAGGCGGCTTCTCTATTGTCGATTCACCCTTGAGTCTGTCAGCTTTGAGTCAAGACAGCAGCATGAGGAGTAGTCGTTTAAAGCTGTGATAATGCAAAATGAATGGCATCTTTGAGTTAAGATCATAGTATAAGGAACCGGGCTTTTTGGAGACCTGGATGTTAAAGGTCTGGTACTTGGCTTACACTCTCCTGAACTTCCATTATATAAATTCAAGCTGCTTTTTGGCCTCTCAAAATGGTGAGTGGGTTTGCTTATTTCTCCTGATTTCCTGAGTTCAATTTCTCCTGTTTTTCTCAAACAGAAATTCATTGCTTTTGGCACAACAATGAAGCAAAACCGCTGGAGCGCTGTATTTTGTTTTCTGCCGACCAATTTTTGTATCCATTTGGCGGTTTTGCCCAGAATCTGTGAGGGGCTTACTGTTTCGCCACAAAACATTAAAAATTACTGGAAATGTATTTTTGCCCAGTGACTCTGCAGTTAGGGAGACCACAGACAATGAGGTCAGCAGACAATGAAATCTTTGTCTGGAACCGGTTACTGTATGCTACTCAAATAAAGACATTCGCTCATTCCACACTAGTGGTCTTTGTAATGGTAAAACGTAATGGTAAAAGCATTCGAGCTGCACATATATTCTTGTATTTTTGCTCCTTGTATTGCATGCATTCAATGCAATTGCCCTTTCCCAGCCTGTTCAAGCTGCTGTTATCCACTATATAGTGATATTGAAGTGCAGGGGTTGGCGTGCTACCAGTGACAGACATTATATGAGACATCACTGCAAAACTGCAAGTTAACTTAAACACGCTTGAGAGCACACACGCACACACACACACACACAAGCAAAACTCCTCCTTTCCACATATGCACACATAAAAAGAATAAATACAAGTGTAGCAGTAAATCTGGAATGCACGCCCTAGTGATTTCCCTGCACACAAGCCACCGGGCGGTTGTTATTTTAGCCGGCATGTGACATGGGGCTCAGACAGAGGTGTCCTTTGTTTGGCTCACCTACGGCCGACACGCTCTCCACGGCAACCAAACGGGAAACCCGCCGGGCCACTCAGGTTTCAGCCCAGACATGAAAAGAAATGTCCGGCCCAGCAAGAAAATTAGTCAGGATCCCTTCAGAGTTGGCCATCTGCTCAGGAAGCCCATATTTCTGTGACACTTGCAGCCCTCAAACACTTGGCGATAAAGTAAGCGTTGTGTCTGCAGTTTCTCTTGTCACCATGTTACCGATAACAGTGTTGACGGATGAATAGAGCTGTAGCACCATATCAGTTGCTGCACCGCTGTTTGCTCCGGCGGCACCTATTAACTATTACAACATCACTGCACCATAACCAAATTAGCCTGAGGAGGCTGTGAAAGCACGGCGGTCTAGAGGGAACGCCGAGCTCCTGCCGTAAACTTTGACTCTGGCTAACAAAGCTGCACACACTTCTCCCTGATGCATCATTTGCGGCGGCGGCCACTCACGGCGCGGCGAGAGAGAGAGAGAGATCACTTTCAACGCAATGGCCCTTAACACGGCACTTAGCGGCACACTCTAAGTGCTCGGACTGAATTGCTTGATTGGGCGCATTAGACACCTCATCTCAATTTGTATGGTAATACACAGGAGAGCGCCGTAACGAGCCGGATGCGCATGTAATGGAATCTACTGGCCTTTGTGTCCCGCGGCTGTGAACCTGCACACAATTAAATGCCCAGTATATTTTATTGAGGCCTATTGTAATCATGTTATGGTGTGGTTATATTAACCATAATACCCAGTAGGCTGTTCTGTTCTATTCTATTCTATCCTATTCTATTCTAGTGTAGTCTAGTCTATTCTCTTCAGGAATATTCAGCTCATTCTGAATGAATCAATCAATTTAGTGTAGATGTAGAGAATAAATGT
>OMLF01028600.1:0-21646 GCA_900302615.1 Holocentrus rufus
AATTCCGGAGAAAAGGGAGAAAAGGAGAGTGAAGATACCTCTGTGTCGGGCACTTAGGACGAGCTCTGGCTCCACCAAGCGCAGCGAAATGGAGAGAACAGAAAATGAGTGAGAAAAGGAGAAGAAAGAGAGAGACAGAGAGGTACAGAGGCCACATCAAAACAGCTTCAAAAGTTATTATCAGGAGGTACCATTCACCAGTACAGAACAGAGTGCAAGTGGAGTTAGGTGGCCGCGCCAAAAAGTAGCACCCACTTCAAATAACCAACAGATTTTGACGTGCGCTTGGTTTAGACGCCTCACGTGTGAAACTTGCATGTATTCTTTTGGAGCAACTTCATCCACTCAGCTCAGACTGTATCTGAAAGGTGTGGAGCCAAGTAATACTGAAACTGATTTATCACGGCCTGACTCTGCGCATTTGGACCGCTTAAATCAACTCTACAGCGGAGGCTTAAATCAAGCACACTTCAAGTATCTAATTCATTGGAGTTAGCTGTTATAGCTTAGATCAGCACTCAAACTACACAGCAAGATTTGTTAAAGAAGCCAAAGACCTCCATTCCTCTGACTGTTTGCAGGGAGATACCATGAACTGTATTATGGCGCCACCTACTGGTCAAAATACCGCACAGCACACACTCCGACTCATCCATGCAAAGGAGATGTGTGTGTGTGAACAGAATCAAATTCAGGCGGAGCCACAAAAGCATGGCGAGGTGAGGCAGCTGCAAAGACATTCAAGAATACTGACGATTTTACACAGAGATCCTTCATGCAAATCGACCCCCGCCACACATGCAACAACAGCACATTCACAACTGGTTAAACTCAAGCTAATAATCTAATCTGAGATGTGCTGTGGTCCGTACCTGTCTGCCATCTGAGGAATGATGTAGTGGCCATTCTTGTGATCTGGAGAGAGACACAGATGAATGATACTAACAGTCTGCTGACGTATTTGGTCCATCGCTAATTTAAAACTCAAGAAGTCTGGTTTGAATCATGGCTCCCACGATGCCTTGCTCAAGGGCATGTTGGTTTACAAGAGAAGGGGTGCTGTGGGTTACCTGGGCGTCGGCCACACAGGTAGAAGGCTAGCCTGTCGGTCAGCTCATACTGACACTCCACCAGCCGCTCTGCCAGCTCCACCTGGCCAGCTTGCCTGAAAAGACACATTCACAAATTATTCTCACTATTCAAAGCACATCTCCAGCACCTTGAGATTTGCTCTTAATGGAAGGAGTGTTAGGTATAAATTGCATTATTATTTTTCTGTCTATGTGTGTTTACAGTCACACACCGAGCATAGTCCATGGGTGTGCGTCCGTTGATGTCAGGCGCCCCGGGGTCTGCACCGTATACCACCAGCAGCTCAGCCTGCAGGATCTGGCCTGCTTTGGCTGCGACATGGAGCGGAGTAGTGCCTTTCTCCTAGAGGGTCAGGTACACACACACACACACACACACACATACACACACACAGACAGTCAGGACAAGAAGCCTGGCAGAATGAAGGGAATTAAATTATGTGTCCAATTGTTAGATGGAGTGAGTCAGCTTAGATTTTTGTTCTCTGACCGGGTGGAAAAAATTGGCCTGAGCGCCGAGGGACAGGAGCCGCAGACACGTCTCTAAACTCCCCGTCCGCACACTGGAGTGGAGTTGCTGAAAGAGAAACAAAAGGGAGGGACAGCGAGAGAGGGAGAGAGATAAAGAGACAGGGGTGGAAAGATTAAGCATCGGGGAGGAATAAAAGTTGAGCCAGAGAAACAGGCAGAGAATCCCCTTGTTAGCCGTGTGGAGCTTCACAGCTTTAGAGATCATTATTACATCCTGCTGTGTCATTCAGATCACTTCCTGCCAGGAGGTCTTATCAGTATGGAAACTGTGTGTATGTGCGCGCACACCCATGCATGAGCACGCATGCTGATGTGTGAGGCCGCCCACTCTCCAGTCCACACAACGCAGCAGTGTTTGTGCCGACGCATGCACTTGTACAGTACGACTCTCTGGCCATACCAGCTAATTAACCTGAGGTCATACTGTAAAGCATTGTGCCCTCACCTTGCTGAGGTCCTTGGTAGTGACGCCGTCGTCATCACGGCAGGGCAGCTTGTGCACAAAGGCCAGCATCTGGTACTTGGCTCTGATGAACTCGGACTTGGTTGGACTGGAGGAGGGGGAAGCGGGAGACGGGACCGTTAACACAAATTCGCAAAAACTGGGTTAGTCTGGGGATTAAGCACCGTTTGCTACTACGGTGCAGTTTAATGCTGCATTGTAGTTTTGTTCTGCACACAAAATTTTAGGTCAACAACAGCAGCGCCACCTGGTGGATTCTTTCATCCAAAGCCCGTTACAATACCATGAGTGCATAATCTTTTTGCCAAACCGCCAGTGCAGGGCCAGTCACGAATACTGCATGTTTCTAACGGAGTCCATCCGTCCGTCTCTGACACCCACTGTTGAAATCCAGGTGAAGCCTGAGGCTTGAACTGGATTTGGCTAGCTAACCGGATACACAAAAGATAAGCTGTAATTACATCTAGCTTATCGCTTGGAGTACATGTTTGCTTGTATGTATGGATGTGTAGAGATCTATTGGGTTATGGATGACAGAATTTACAGCTTATTCAGCAGCAGTATTTACCGTAAGTCCGCAATCCTTTAATGGTCCACTGTCTCGAGCTATCATTGTTTATTTGTAGCTAGGCTAGCTAGTTAGCTGATCGGGGGCACTGAAGGCAGAGCCAAGATAAACACTCGTTCAAAATGATGTTTACTACAGCCCAAATTGGACCGGACATCACCTGCTGATGGGCTCTACTTTCCTGCAGGGAGGTGACCAAACTGCAGAAAGGCTGTATAGTGCCCTGCTAATGACAGTGATCAGACAGACAGATGGCAGGTAAATGTCACCTCTGCCACAAGCTCAATCTCGTGGAATTTCATGTGCATACACACAAACACTGATGCTAGGAATGTGAAATAGCGGAGTAAGAACTGTTGGGTTTCAGTGATTCAAGCTGCAGTTGCCCTGATTCATCTAGGCTTTTCTCATTTTGTGCTCTTCTATGTTTTTATGTGCTTGTTTAACAAACATACACAAAATGAGATTCACATCCTACTTAAAAACTCAGCTGGGTGCTGGATCAAAACAATATCCAAAAATGAGGGGAGAAGGATCCACACACCACACAGCTCGCATATAGATGTTTTGAGTACTCTTCCTCAGAAGCGTCACTCCAATTAAAGTAAGTTTATACAGCAGCTGTGTGGTGTGTGCATCTTTTTCTCTTCATCTATGTGCTTGTTTAACATGGGCCTCTGTGGGATTCAAACCCCGAAAACTGGCTGTGTTTATGCTGTGCTCTATTCACAAGGCGGATACACGCATGCAAAGCTGTCCAGCTATTCTTGATCTCTGCCCATTTTTCGACCGATCAGACAAACGTTATTGCCAAATTCCCACTCCCACAAGGTTAGCCCCATGAAGAAACTGGTATGGAAAGTGCAAGTGCATGAATCGTGTACTTTTCTTCAGAAAAGTGACTTCGACTCATAAAAAGTACGCCCACTCTTGCTTCAAATAAGAAAGAAACGCAAAGGAGAAGCATGGCTGCAAGAACATTCTTCCTCGGCATGAACCGAGCTTTAAGATTTAGCCAAGTGTCCATCGTGATCTAGGCAATATGAAAAAAACTAGGCCATGTTAGAGCATCTTATCAAAACACCATCGGTTTTTATTTTCTAAACTTTTTACACACACTGCAGAACAGCAGAGGCATCGTTCCTGATGGTGGAGGTGGCTGATCTGTCAAGTGGACCACAAAGGACGGGTGGGTCCATCCCTGATTTCCTGCTCATTTTTCACTTACACAGACGCAGGCATGTACATTTTCAGGGGCTGTGCACAATGTGCTTCCGCATTTGCTGAAGTAGCTCCAGCTATACGAGTGTGAAATGAGCGGGAAATTATCCTGCAGGTCAAAATCCTGATCTCATGGCTGCCCAACGGCCATTTTTCACCCCCAAAACCACTGGGTTGACAAAACTACTCTGCATATCATTATACAAACAGCCCACGGGAGGGGGATGTGATTAATTAAGAGGACAATCCATGGCTAAGGAAAAAGAGTTTTGAGGACAATTGGGCACATACCCTCTCCACTTCCGAAGTTATATAAAAGGTATATAAAATTCTCCTGCAGCTAAATTTCTCTCAGAAGAATGAACAGGGAGCAGGATTATGATAAAGGGGCATTCTGTGTATTTTCACCCTGTAGGTATACTTACTGGACTTTGTCCTGGGGGTTGGGTTTCCTGCGACCGCTCTGCACCTGAGCAGGGTCCAGGAGACTGTGTTCCCATATGGAGTTGGCCCCGTTACTGGCCAGAGTCTGCACCATCTTGAAAACGCACACACACAAACACACATACATGCTTTAGCAACGGCACACCGCCAAGCAAGGAAACTACCACTGTCCGTCACAGCAGGTGTTTTGTTGAATCTGGCCCACAGCACCGCTAGAACACGCAATTTTAAGCTCTAAACTAATAGCTTTTATCATGATCAGCTTGTTTTTGCCGCTGCACCCGGCACTGGAACAACGACTGGAAACAAAACAGTGCTATATGTGGAAGTAAAACTATAGCGAACCTGAGCCACCGCACGCTTATCTTTTCCACTCTTAATTACAATGGAAAATGCATGTTTTTGAAGGAAAGCATACAAGACTGTGCATAGCATGTGATGCAGAAGAGGCAAGTTCTCTGGAATATCTATGGTCACGTAGCAACAGTCAGCTGGCCCACTTGCATTTTTGGAAAGACCGAGACATACAGAGGTATAGACAAACAGAGACAGAGATAGATCGAGGCAGAGGCAAGTACAGACAGATAGAGGAAGAGACGGATGCAGATTGATACAGAGAGACAGACACAGATAGGGAGATAAATGTAGACATAGAGAAACAGACAGAAGAAATAATAAATAAAAACAGCGGGAATAGAGATGCTGTGCTGTCCCAGGTTTCTGTGCTCGTCCTTAACTGAAGAGTGGCTCAGGGACTCAGGTATTCCTCCGGAGTGTGCCTTGCCCTCCCTCTGACCCTGTCAAACACAGACCTCCCCGGCTCTCTCCCCTCACCTGCAGCAGCGCGGGGGGCCATCCGCTGTGCCTCAGGTGCTTGACTATGGAGATGTGGCGGCCCAGGCTGCGGTGGACCGAGCAGCACTCGTCACAGATCAGGACCCCTCGGTTGATGCTGGTCCAGCCCGGGTCTGATAGAGAAACAGAGTGGTGTTGTTACGTTGTGTACGACCGTCACTAAGTCACTGAAAGCTGCGTCACAATAGCAATTAAAGTAAACATGAACATTCAAACCCCTGACACGCCGTCCTAAAATAAAGCCCTCAAGATATGAGCTGTCACACTCCACTACGACAGGAATCTATGGTGACATGTTTTTTTCTGCCAGGGACACGTGCTGCTATATCGAATTAATTACAAGCACAGGCGAGAAATGTAGAAATTAGACCTGAGGGAAAAAAAACACTGAAAATGCTCAATATCATATCACATATATGCTCCCTGTGGGTCCAATTTTACAGATAGCTGGAATACGTTTTTTATGGATGTGCTACAACAACACAGCAGAAGACATCTCTGACCAAATACTTTGATATCAATATTGTGACAATACTGTAGCAATGATTGTTGGGGTTTTCAGAAGATATTTACACGCATGAGAATGGTAATGACAAATAATATAGAGTTCAGAAAATTGCATCCATTCACTGCATGGCAACCTTTAAAACCAGACAAAGACAACACTTACATCACCATATTTTGATCCCAATTTCACAACTGCACGACAGAGTGTAGCTGTACTGAGCATGCAGATAGCAATTTCTATCATATGAGAAAGACTGAGAAGCAGGTGCCTTTTAGGTGCTGAGGTGGAGGGTGGGATGGGTGACATGTATGACTGTAGGGAGTGAAATTACTTAGACATTTAAAACCTGTTAACATCGGATTGTTGTGAGAGCACAACATTGTTTTAACTTAGTCACTGGAAAAAAAAAATCAGTTCAATCAGCGATTTAGCCGCTGCAGTACGAGAATCACAGAGCTTCTTCCTGGTATGTGGATGTACCGTGCACAGACCTACCGCTGACTCATGTTGGTGTGACTCCTACCATACTGCCTGGTGCACAAGCACGCACTGTATTTCCTTATTCAGTGTTCTGTGCAGTCTAAAGAGCATATACCATAATTCCCCTCAGCAACGCGCACAGCAAAGTGTTACGCACAATATGGCTCTTACAGAGGTGCTCCCAAGCACCAAATAATGGAGCACTGCTCAAGCGAGATTGGTCATGCTGAGGCTGAGAGAACTATTTTAATAAATTCATCCCAGCACTGTAAGGAAACTCTTCAAATGATACCCTAACAACCGAGCTGATTCAAAAGGTTCTTATGAATGGAAGATCTCAAGTTTGGTAACAGCAACACTATGAATCCCATAAAAGTGAGCTTGGGCAAGACAATGACCTCCACTTAGCCTTCTCCTTGTAAATGACCGTCTGCTTATTGCCTGACAAATATGGATGTAAACTGGTTTTAACCATGTTTGAATTAAGTCATTTACAAGACTATAACACCTAAAGTTACTATTTGTGTATTTTGGTATTTATACGACGTTAAATATCAAGCTAATGTTGGGTACTAGCCGCCTACACTGGAAGATCAGCACCTTTTGCAGCCGGTTTGCTACAAGTCCAAACTATTTTCTCTGCATTTACAAAGCCCAGACTGTGCCGTAGCTCCACCCATTTCTGCAACATACATAGAAAACTGCTGCTGCTTTCTTCAACAATGGTAACAATAACCAGACGCAACATAACACGCGAAATGCTCTGCTGAAAGCGAGATTCAGTATGAACAGTGGACAACCTTTTACTTGATGCACAGCACTAACAGAAGCTAAAGGGCTTAAACTAGTAAACTAGTAGTACCTTTCTGACTAAGCTAATGGAAGTCTTGGTTGGTAGAAACCTAATATTAGCTGGACCAGTGGAGTTATATGGCAAGGTACTACACAGAGAAATTTAGCTCCTTCACCATTCCTCTTTTTTTCATCTAGTATTAAACTAGATAGTATTAAACTTACTAGCAGAACAACTTGTAACTTGACATAATTGTGTTGTCAAAAATGGGACATCATGAGGGTGTGGTTAAAGCACCTGGCTTGTTGTGATGAACAGTACTCTTGCTAGTGACAAGAGTGTGTGCAAAAGCAAAATGTTATATAGGCCTATGTGCAAGTTCACAAATGTTCATATGTGGGTAAAAGCAACATTGCTAAAACGTTTGCTTGCTTGTAGAGACACACACACACACACACACACACAGAGCAAGAGAGTCAACTCTGACCTTTAATCAGTCATAAGCAGCTTGGTATAAAACCAGCGGTGCCTTGCTGGCTACGCCAAATGTCAGATCTACAGATCCACCAGTTTACTACAGCAGTTTGAAGGGTTAGTACCTACTTCCAGTATTTCCTTTAGCCAGTGACATTTAAGTGGAGTTTACAATTTTGGGGAGAATCATGTCTGTTCCCTCTCCCAGAAAAGTAACTGAATTTGTTACATGGTATAGATGTGTACGAAGGAGATGAGGATGGCATGGGAAGGGAAGGACGTAAGGAAGACTTACAGTCTAGTCATGCAGTCTAGGTCATGTTTATGCCCTCAGGACCCTGATGTGATGAGCTGCTAACAACTAACACACTCTGCAACATCAACATACACGCATGCACACGTGCACACGCACACACACACAGACACGTCTACTATCGGCATTAGTCACTCTCAGGCTGGGATAAAACTGGCTAGGCTTAAGGCATTAATGGAGCTAAAATAGTTTATCATCAGATGAACTGAACGGCTTTAAGTCTTTTTGCCCGCAGAGAGAGAATCAGCAAATGCAAAATGGTTTTGATAAGAGCTATAGCCCAGTTTAGAACAGTAGCCCATAGGCTTTAAAAGGCTGGACTGCAGCAATTTAATTCCTTAATCTGTGTAATAAATATAAAACTCCCACAGGCTAGGCTATCTGCTTGGCCCGCTTAATCAATACAGGCTGCACCATTTAGCTATTACACTTGGATAGATGATTGGCAGTGGAGTATTGGCCAAATTTGGACAGTAACAAAATTAGGATGGGGTTAGCCTATCAGCCCATTTCATCAATAGAGAATTGATATTTGGTTTATAACTGTCCTTTGGGCCTTATAATTCACAGCGAGGACAAAGGATGAACAATTAGATTTAAACTTTTCCAAACTGTTGAAATATATACTGAAAATGGCATATGCTGTAATACGATTATGTGGTTGGCTTCCACTCATTCACACTGAGATCTGCAGGCACAGGTCTGTGTCACAAGCTAATTCATACTTCACAGAAGAGGAGCCTCACAGCTAAGTATCCATTTTAGCATCCAGTACCCACACTTCGCTCAGCTTACCGATTGGAGCCACTAATGGGTTGATTTCAATTGGTACACAGGCTTTTTCTCCCTGTTTCTTTTTTTTTTTTGCAAATGTTTGTTCTGGATATAGGGGACATGAGTCTGGATCAAACACTGCCGACGGCACCAACAGCCGAGGAGCCATTAGACAGTTTGATTCTCTATACAACACAGAATGACCATTGGGTGCCGTTGCTACAACACAGAATGAGGAATGAGTGCCATTGCAAAAATGCATTGAATGCTTGAATTAAGGTCTTAATTACTGACACAACTGCGACTGTTGAGCACAGACGCAGTTGTGTAAGTACAATGACAAATAAAACATAATGATATTTCAACTTAAGGAGTTTGTTGACATCATTCGCTGTCGCCAGAAACTATGCACATTGCTGCAGCGTGACTTTAAAGCCTCCTAAGGCTTGGCTAGGACAGAGCTGATCAGTCGTCCTTTGTCGCCATCCCATCGAGTCCCCTAGTATGACAGAAAGCTCTGTAGCAGGGAGGTGGGCTGTCACCACTGGCTAGGTCAGCATCTTGCAGAGCACACTGTGTGTGTGTGTGTGTTTGTGTGCATGCGTATGTGTGTGCGTCATCCTGGGGAGGGGCTGCATGCAGAAAGCTGACTGAAGAATATTACCAGAAGGTATGCAGCCAATACCAGGTACACCAGTACAATCAGGCTAACCAGTTTCAGCTAAATTTTCTTCTTTTTATTTGAATGAGCCATCTACTGAAATAAACTTAACATATTTCTTGTACTCTGTTGTTGCCTTACAACGAATATACGTCCTGACCTCAGAGAGCCTTTGCCAGTCTTTTTTCTCCTACAGGATTCATTAGTGAGGCGATAGCTCATCAATCAAGGTTTTTATGGCATTTCATTTACAAGGGCAATGTTTCAAAGAGTTGTAGTGGGCACTGGTCAGAATGTGAAGAGAGGAAGGTAACTGACAGGGAGAGGAGGGCAGAGAGACACTTAGGTAGGCAGGTAAGCATAGAGTTATAGCAGGGGACAGGTTCAGGTCATAAATAAGAAGGACAGTGTAGCCAGCAAGGGGTGAGCAGAGCAGTGGGACACTAAAGCTTGTGGACATTCATGCACACTCAAGCAATAGCACACTTGCTTGCATGCACGTGCACGCGCACAAATAAACACACACACACACATGCACACACACCTAATAGGGTAGCAGCTGTAGGGAGGAGAGCAGCTGTTGTAATGCTTGCACACATGCATGAATGCAAACACACACAACACACACACACAAGCATCTATAAGCAAGTCCTCCTACCTAAACATGGGGGCATGTGGGGCTACATATGCAAGACCAAGGCAATGGAGAGGATGCCAAGGTTGTTTTGTTTTGCCATCACCTCACACACACACAAACAAACACACGCAGGCAGTGATGGGGGGTAACAAGAGATAAAAACGACGTACAAAAGGCATGTTCATGGCAGTGGTCATGCATAACGTAGTGGTGATTAGTGGTTAATGTTTTATTACTGGAATCTGACAGATTAAGGTTAAATATAAGGTTTAATACTCTAACATGTCTTGTTAATTGCTACTGAATTTTCCTCAGCTAACGATATCATATGTTAACTGTGAGCTGGAATGAATCACTGGGTAGTGATGCGAATTAGAGATCTTTAAATCTTCATTCTAGTCCACTCTCAACTTTTTGAACCTCACAAAAACTAACATTAGATCACGCTATGATAACTACCAAGCTAAAGCTAGCTGACGCGTTAGCGCAATCGGCTAACTTACGTTTGCCAACTAGCCGAAGTTAGCTAGGTTAGCTAATGTCGTGAGCTAGTGCCGTTAGCCAGGTAGTCACAAGTCCAAACGCTACGGACAAAAGCTAACGTTAGCACAAGGGCCAAAAACAATAAAACAAGACTGTCGGAAGTTAGTATACAAAGTACTAAATGTTGAATGCGAGCCAGTGGGACAATGTGTCAAAATCGTTAGCTCATTAGCTTGGGTAGGCTAATGTGTTAAGAAGTCTGTCCCGGTCATGAAAATCAAAACAAACGTCTCTCCAAGTATGAAGGCGACACAAATCTGACACTCAAATCTGAATCTAGCACTGCAGCAAAGAAACTGGTCGCCCTCACATAAGATTAGATATCTTGGTCAAATAAATATACGTTATCGACCTGCTCAATGGGGTAAAGTAAGGCTAAGCAGCTATTAGCTAACAATATTTCCCCTTATGATAACACGCCTATTTTTCACTGTTTATTTTGGGCCTAAGCGACGCCTTAAAGCCCTAGCCGTTTTCCTGCTCTGCGGACCCGCTGACAGTGACAGCAGCCTCGGCCCAACCGTCCGACCATGTCGCCCTTACGACGTATTGTTCCAGGATTGTGGGCTTTTTAAATGTATTTTCTTCTCTCCTACCTGGCGCACTGCAGTCGGCGCAGACCTCCGTCCTTTGGAGCTTTCTTGACATGTCGAAAGCGGCGGAATTCAGGAGGCGAATGTCGGTAATGATGTGGATGTTCGCCCTTTTCCCCCCCGAACTAAAGACCGACGTCTGCCGTCAACCGATGCGGCCCCTGAATCCCCGGAAGCCGGGCGGTGTGATCGGCTTTCCCGGCCAACTGACAGTTAGTTTCCCGTTTGTTCCCAGTCGCGTCGTCCTCGTTCAGCACTATACTCCCAGTCCAGAGCCAAGTTTTATGTATACAGTTAACCTAACTGTTTGTGTCAGGCTCATGGCGAAAGGCTTTATTGGGTATATTTGTTCCCTGCATTGCCAACAACTCACCGAGAGACGGCAGCTCTTTACCTGTCAGTTTCCGCACACACACCCAATATCCCTGCATTAACCTACCTATGGGAGGGGTGGGGGGTGGGGGGTTAGTGCAAAAATAATCTTGCCATGGACTCCATCAGCCCACAGGTATTTGGGTCTGTTTTCACCTTTAAAGGGTGTCATGTCACAGACAGCAGTCGACCTAATACATCACATAATTTATTCAAAAAGTTTAGAAATAGGCAATGTTTCAAAATACACAGATAACAGGCAAA
Source organism: Holocentrus rufus (assembly GCA_900302615.1). NCBI lineage: Eukaryota > Metazoa > Chordata > Actinopteri > Holocentriformes > Holocentridae > Holocentrus > Holocentrus rufus. Next base: position 11,586 of record OMLF01028600.1, read on the forward strand.
ATAGGCCTACATTTATTCATATTTCTGTGTTTACAGATAGGCCCATGTTTTAAAACAGTCAAATATCTACATGTCTCTCATCAAAATAGATTTTGCAAACTGAAATTACTAAAATTTTCTTTTTCTTTTTTCTTTTTAGAGTTAATTCCCCTTTATACCCATATACCCTGTAAAAATATTTTGGTTAATGACCACTGGGTATAAGATTTGCATCTACAAACACATTTTTGTCTGATTGTATATTTTGAAATATAGCTTGACTCTAATAATGATCTGAAATAGGTTAGCCTCCATGTGAAACATAGCTTCAGTAGAGTAGGGTATGAAAGAGGTGTTGCAGTCAGTAACTTCATTTAGTGCCTCATTTTAAAGGTTCAAATGATTCCTTCTAATTTGTAGGATTAGAAGCCTGTTATTGGTATTGGAAGCTTGGCCATTTAAATGTGATAGTGAATTCCCATCCAGGATCACATTCTACTTATTCTCACTTTTATTAGCCTATCATTATTATCATCATTATTATTATTATTATTATTATTATTATTATTATTATTATTAATAATAATAATAATAATAACATAAAAATAAAAATGTAATACTCTTATTATCATTATGATCATTATTATGGTCATTATTGTTACCATTATTACTATTATTATTATTATTATTGATATTATTATTATTATTATTGATATTATTATGGCTATGATCTATACTAGACTGAAATTCAATCGATTTAATCACAGTAGTCTTAATTAACACGGTGCTATATAGCCTGTATGAGGTGATGCATCTTGAACTTTTCTTGACTTATATTGTGCCTGTGGTACTCAGTAGTGAATCCACAGTGACCTTATAGCCTACTTTATGGCGTTTTTTTATTTCCTTCACTATAACGTGTCTGTAGGGGCTTATGCCTGACATTTGTGTAGTGTCCTTCTGAAATTAATTATTGGGTTACTATGGTGCTTTTTGGTGAGGGGTATTTTTTTATCACAATATCCCCGACAGCTGATTGGCTGAGTGTGCGCACATTTCATTGCGGCTTGTCATCGCATCTCTCTCAGTCACCGCCGGATGGGAGGAGAGGAGGAGGATAGATGTGTTAGAGTAGGCAAGGCAGGAAGAGAGAGAAAAAGAGAGAGGGAGGCAAGAGGTGGAGGTAGGGGTGGTTAGTGAATAACGGTGCAGTCTTATGTGACAATCAAAGGAGGGCTTTCTTACATAAACGATTTCAAGGAGCTTTGCCGTTTATTCTAAGCACAGCGCGTAGGGGAACCATTCACTATTTCTAACGCGCACGGCTACCCTATACGCCTCTGGGCATCACGAGCGATAGAGGATGATAGGCTTGATTATATAGCGAGAAATTCATGGCAAAGTAGGCTTACAATCTACAGCGAAGAAGCAGGGAGGAGGCAAACTATGGTCCGAAGATGATTTCTGCCAGGAAAACTCCGGAGAAGAGTCGTTATCCTATCCACTATTTGGTGTGGCACAACAAACACCGACAGCTGGAGAAAGAGCTGGCAGCGAACGAGCAGGTGAGAGAGAGAGAGAGAGAGAGAGAGAGAGAGAGAGAGAGAGAGAGAAAACACCTTTTCCCTTACAGACACATAGGCCTATTTCTTTATTAAAGACGCTCATAAGGGCGTGTAGGTGCTTGCACCAGCCCTGATGATGATTTAATAGTGGGTGGTGTATGTAGGGTGCTGTGCATGGAGCTCCTCATTCAAGACCCTGGTCTATAATTGGGATTAGCTCAGTTAATTGTCATATGTAGGGTGAATGGGAGGGAGGGGAGTAGGAGGAGTGGGGGGCCACTTGTAGACCATATCCTTATTCTTAATTTTACACCCTCTCATTGTATTTTCTTATTTACAGCATATTGTGACATGTCTAGGGTTTGTGTTATCCACTGCAGTGAGATTCAAAAAAATCATTTTCAAAAATGATGTCATTCATCAGGCACTGAGTAAAAGCACTGTGGGAAGTTGCAATCCGAGTTTATTGTTGGAAAATCTCAGGAGCATATGGTTGGTAACTGTTATTGCCAGCCGTGATGATGTTGCAGTGTATGTGTGTGTGTGTGTATATGTGTGTGTGTGTGTTTGTGTGTCAGAGTCAGCGGTGCCCTGTGCATGCGTGTCAGCAGCATCACTGCGTGATCTTTTCAAAACTGTAGGTTCTCCACCTTCCCACCAGCACCTAAACCATTTGTGAGTGGGTGAGACAATGCGGATACTGTAGCATGTGGGCGAACAGTTGCCAACCACCACAGTAACAACAGTAATGGAATGATGAAGGTATTGTACCAGGCTTCCAGAGAAGGTGTTTGTCATAATCAAAAAGCATGGAAAAATGTTTCCACCCACTGGTAAAATTAGAGTACGTCAGCTGTGTGGTGAGAGTGAAGGGCCAGATGATGGACAGAAGAATTACACCACGGGGAGCTGCGAACACTGGATTGTGTGTGCGTGTGTGTGAGTGTCGATAGAGCATGTACCTGTGTGAATTCAGTCTTTTTTTTATTTCTTTTTTCTTTTTTTGAACATGTACTGAAGCACATTGCCATTACATAAGAAATGCTCTGCAGGTTAGCGACCACAAGCCGATCTTTGAGTGCATGCATTCGTCTGAAGAAATCACATTTGCACACACATCCTACATGTCATGTTTTAGTGTTGATGGCGTATTTTTGTGGTTACAGTAACATAACTCAAGGCCCTCTCTCTTTACAGCAAAATGGTCAGCAAATGGCCCAAAATAAGAGTTTTACTCCATCTATCAATAGCTGGTTTACCACAACCCCAACAATTAAGCGTTTGTGGTATAGTGGCATTCAGCAATCATTCTGATCCTGATCTGACCAGTTGGGAAGCAAATGAGCACACCTCCCAGTGGCTAAAAGGGCACTGGAAGGGGCTGTAAGAGGAGACTGAGACCTTTGGTATTCTAATCAATGTCACAGGTAACATATTTCACAGAAAGGGGAAGCAGGAAATGAACCCTATATATGCTTGAGGCCGAGGAGACAGCGAAACCTTTTCAAACTGCTATAGCTCTGCAGTCGGTGAACACTCATTTTTCATACCCTGCTGACTCTACACTCTAAATAAAAATGAGCAGTTTAGCACCACCATGGGTTCCTTTGTTTGTCATAGAACAAAAACCTTTATAGGTCCAATGTGGAACCGTTTTTCAACGAAGAATCCACTTTTTTGAGGATAGTTTTTACCCAGGGTCCTTATGTAAAAGAAATTCTAAAATTGAAAACCTAGACATTTAGGTTGTGAATGTATGCCAACTCTCTACAGATCATAGACCTTATGTGTAAAATCTCTCCACAAATTACAACAATTCCTGGTTAATACAAACAGTTACTATAATACTAGTAGTTACTGCTAATAATTACTGCACACCATTACACATAGACATAACATGACACAATGAAAAAAATTATGTCAGCATGACCACAAATGTTGTACCTTTAATAATTGTGTTAAAACCAAACAGTTGTTACAAATTCTAACTTTTTCTATAAAAATATCACATAATTAGAAACACATGCTAATTGGGAATGCAGGACATGAATTGTTGTGTTGTCCAACACCATAATATAAATAAATAAATAGATAAATAAACAAATAAATAAACAAATAACAATAATAATAATAATAACAACAACAACAACAACAATAATAATAATAATAATAACAATTATTATCATTATGATTATGATTGCTATTATTATTATTATAACTACTGTACTATCCTAATAAGTTATACAACAAAACCAAATGTTGTACATTAGGCAAGAAGCTATTCTGAAACCATCAAGAATGTTACATGTACAGAATGCTGCATCATGTAAATTACCTGTAATTATTGTTGTACCTGTAAATATTGATGCATATCATAGATGTAGGTACATTTTCATAATCAATTATTATGAGCAGACCTTCTGCAAAGGTCTGAGTGTATTTTTTGGTGTACACAAGCTTGAAAAAAATTAGGCCTCACATCCCTAAAGTCATTCATTTTGCAGGGACCCCTTGTATCTGTTAATATTTTATGATACAATTTTTATGGTTCTCCTGCTGTGGATTTGAACCTAGGACCTTTTAATCATACTTCTGATGCATTTTGCAAACTGAGCCACACAGAATGCCTTGTAGCAGTAAATTTTCCTATGTGAGAGTAAAAAAAAAACGAAGCTCCTTTCACAACCCTGCAACCTTGAGAAGTCTCTTGTGACAAAAGTGTTCCTCTAGCAAGAATGGTGCGATGCTGAACCAGGGTGAGTCAAAGTGATGCACATACCCACTTCTTTCACTGGAGCTGGACAAGGATTAAACTGCAAATTTCAAAGTACATCCAGAGAGCATTCCAGCTCTAGCACCTTTTCATTTTTTATTTTTTCATTTCTGACAATCAGTGCTGAACCATACCATGTATATCTAAGAATCACCTCAGAGTTCCTGTATTTTAGGGTGTACTTTAGAATCACCTTAACCATATCAGCTTTCATAGCTTGGAAACCATGATTTTGACTGGATTATGCCTTTAAATCTGCTTTAAGCTGTCAAATTGAGCACACGGAAAGGAGGGAGGAAAAGAGAGAGGGAGAAAGTGAATAAGATCTTTTCTATTTCTTACTAGGGCCATTATTGCACCTTATTGTAATGCTATGAGATTGCCAAGACCCTAAACCTATAGGGTCTACCTATAGGTTCTGGGTCTATATAGGTATATTGCTGATATAAGTAAACATATATCAACTGGCTCTGTTTGCTGGCAGACAAAGTCATGAAGAGAAAGGCAGTAAACTATATTGGAGGAACTAGAGCTGCACTTCTCTCTTCTCTTGTTCCTGTCTCATAGCTGATGGACATCTGTTAAGTCTCATTTACAACAATGCCTTTCAAACAACCCCTGTAACTCACTCGTTTTACTTTTGCGTGGGTGGTGTGTGTGTGCACAGGTATGTGTACATGATGGTTTTACATGTGCTGTATACCCCTGTGTATTTTTGCATAGTCAACATTTACAGTCCTCCGGGTATTTACATCAAGTAATCAAGTCAGCATTCGATCCCATAACTCATGTGAGCCATTTTATATGGTAAACTGAGCTCTCAGTCCATCATGTGTAATTCTAATGCAGTAATACATGAGTAGTATTGTAGATCAGCATGCCACCACCAATATCACATCATATAGAACGACATCAGCATTAGGCTTATACCACAGTTTCATCATTAATTCATTCAGATTTTTTATGAATAGTAGCTACATGGCCTCTACTGTGTATCAGCAGCTGCAGTTCAATAGGTCACTTTGTATCAGCTTTGAAGGTAAACACGGCGGAGTGATATACAGTACATGTGCAGTAATGCAGTCAAAGTGTCAATACCTGGAGATACTGGCTCCCATCAGAATGCCTCTCAGCCAATCAAAATGCAAGATTGGAACTGTGTCATACTGCTAAACATGGACAGCCTACATATCACATGACCATGCACCACATATCATATCAGAGCCTCAGTCAGTCATACACACATGCAACACACACATACACACACTTAGCTCAACACAGATTCAGTTCAGATTATTTTTTAATAGCAGTGGGCAGGTGATGGAATTTATTAAAATGCTGTGGGAATGATGAACACAGGTAAATGTGTTCCAGTGTGTCAGTGTCTCCACTGTAAAGAACGGGCTGTGGGTGTGTATTTTATGCTAATGAGGCACTGGTCTGACTGGCCGCCTCATCCAAAGGCATGGGCTTTGGGCTCTGAGAAAGAAAAGCCAGAACATGAGAGTCAGTGAGTGGGCGTGTTTATTCACCTTGCGGCTGGGAAATGCAGATTGTCAGCCTTGAGTGCCACTAAAGACTCCGAATCAAAAAGGCTTGTAGACTCACATGATTTTTAAACATGGGGAGTTTCAGTTTGCGCTTTCATCTATGCTATTAAACTATTGCATGCTATTAGATAATGACCAAATGCTAACATGTAGCACCACTGATGCACTGATGCAGGCTGTTACAACTGAATGCTCTAAATCATATCTTAGCACAGCTATAGGCGTTGGCTATGATTATGCAAATATCAAAGCTCTTGAAAATAGACTTTTGATGGATTTTGTGAGGTAAACCATGCAGCGTTACCAGCCATATTCCTTTTGAACTACACTCTCTTTACTTGAGTAGCTTTGACAGGCTACAAGCGGTGCATAGCAAAAAAACCAAAAAACAAAAAAAAACAGCATCATATCCTGCATTGTCCATAAATACTGAAAACATTACTTTGTGAAAATGAGTGGTATTTTTAAAGGTTTCATGCTATCAAGGCACTGTTCAGTTTGTGCAAACTGCAGTGGATCTGCTACAAGTGTTGAGGTAGGGTAACGGTAAGCCAACCTGCAGCAGAGGTTGGGAGGAGGGCAAACAGGCAGCAGGAGGAGGCGGGTCCAGGATGAATAAATCAGGTCCATGTAGACCTTTAGTGTCTAGTCCTGTTTGTCATTACTATTTAAAGCTTTTTCCAGTTGATGGGACGGCTGACAGAGAGATCCTGGCCTCACTCGGCACACACGTACACACTCTTGGCGTGTGCCGAAGTGAGTTCATGATCCACTTTCAGAAGGAGAGTGAAGACAGAGGGAGAGCGCGCGCGGGAAAGAGATTCCTATTGTGAGCAACAGCCTTGACAGAAAAGACAAGGGAGCGACGGCAGAGGGAAACGGGGAACGTCCTAAAATAAATGCAGATCCAGTAAATTGTGATGGTTTGTATTGTTTCACATGACAGGCTTTTCGAAATCACATAACAGCCGTGCTGTTACAGCCCAAATGACAAAGGCAGTATTGTGCCGCTATTCCATGATTCTGTTTTTGTTCTCTGCGGAATTGCTCAGTCCCGACTCAACTGTGGAAAAATAGTATAATATCATTGACCTCCCTCTTATGTAACGGTAAAATGAAGGTAATCTGCAGCCGTCTCCATATCAGAATTCTTTAAAGCCTCCTGCCCAGCCTTCGGCAACATGATGAGACTCGTTTCATTTCACATGCATCAAATATCCGGCACTGTTTATGACGGCGCTGTTATTTCCTCCCAGCGTGGCGATGCGATGAACGGCCATGGCTGGCACGTAGCTGAGAGGAGGGCCTTGTGCGCGGCGGCCGCTGTCCCCTCAGCGTGGGAGTGACAAAACTATGCGTCGACTCCTGTGTGGAGCCATTGTTCGGCGAGCGGCTTTACGATGGCGCGATCGCCGTGGTCGATAGCTCCATGATGTCTTGAGTGAGGAGAGGAGAAATGCTGCCACAGCAGGCTGAGGAGGAATAATTAGTATATCGGCTATCAATGGTACGACACAGAGGAAGCCAGGCAGAAGAACAGAGGGGAAATAAAAGCTGGGGATGCATAGTGAGAGGGAGAGAGGAGGTCTAGTAAAGTAAGAGGAAGAAGAAGTGGTGGGAGACAAAGGAGGGAAGAGATGAGAGATGCAGTCAGAGATCAATTTGTCGCCGTGCTGAGCGGCGCCATGAAACAAGGTGGATGCTAAGCAGGCAGCTGACTGGCAGGTAGGAAGGAAGGGAGGCTCGGAGAGAGGCGGCGAAAAAAGCAAAAAAAGCAAGGAGGCAACGCTGCCACGAGTGAATCAAGGGAGCAGAGGCACTCGCGAGGTGATGGAGTGAGCGAGCGAGAGAGAGAGAGAGAGAGAGAGGAGGGAGAGAGGAGGACGTGGAGACAGAATTTGAGCATGAACAGCATCCGTCTGGGCCCTTGCCGCAGCACCCGTGCTGAAATGAAAAAGCAGGGGGTGCGACTGAAAAAGAACAGCGCCTCGTAAAGAGCGACGGTGTCCCTCGCAACAAGGGCAGGAAATGAAATAAAGATCTCTGCTCTCTCTCTCTCTCTGCTGCTCTGTTTCTTGTTCCCTCTGACCCCATCTCTGACTCTGTCCCTGTCTCTCTCCTTCTCTCTCTCTCTCTCCCTGGAATGATTATGATGCCCTCGGCAAGGTGCTAATGTTGGCTCAGCAGTATAAAATGTTATGCTGCCATGCTGGCTCGAGGGAACGGAGCCATAAATTAAAGCTCAAGGGTTCATCCCCTTCACTCTGGGTCTGCGCCTCCGCCCCAGCTATCTGCCGTCTGCGCCCTGAGTCACAGCACCTGAACACCACCTCACCACCTCTCCCCTGCAAGGTTCACCTCCCTCCTCCTGGTTCTCCTCTTCTCTTCTTCTCTTTAGTCTTCTCCTCTCTTCTCCTGTCCCCCTCCATCTCTCCGTACCTCCTGCCAACTGTTTATCAAGCACCCACCCCAACTACCCGACACACACTCACTCCTCAGGCTCCATCATGAAATCCAAGTCCTAATTGCGGCACATCTAAACCACAATGGGACGCCATGAGGGCTGGGTTGGGGTCAGATTTAGTTAAGTTGTTGAAAGCTTTTATGTAACAGAGATAGAAAGAGAGAGAGAAAGAGAGATCGAGCAACTGTGTACATCAAGAAGGAAAGACGGCACAAAGCTTCCAAAGTTTCAACAGTTACACAGATGATGATGATGCTGCAGTAACTGTAATACTGCCGCTGCCAGAGGTAACTGTCGTTCATTTACTCACTCATTTCCCATGCCTGATTCATATTCAAAACTAGAGCCTAGCCAAGCATGCAATGAGTGGAAGGAAGGGAAACACCCTAGATAGGCTGCTAGTCCATGACAGGGCAAACCCACACACACACACACACACACACACACACAAACACACACACACACCTGTTTACTGTGAGGCAGCAATGCTAACCACTAAGTCATTGCACCACCAACAGTAATGCTAATGCTGATGCTAATAAAAATAGTGCCAATGATATTAATAATAATAACAACAGCAACAAGAAGAAGAAGAAGAAGAAGAATAGACTTTAAAAGTGTACAAAATCAAAAAGATTTTGCATGCATCCAAAGAAAGTGTGCGGTGATTTAAAAGTGAATAAATAGAGTATAAATGAGATTTTGAAATTCAGTGAGGTATTTCTCCCTTCACCTGCCTTCCTTTCCAGATTTATAGATTCGTCCTCCAGCTCTGCCCTTTGTTTTCACCGTGGAATGCTAACTACGCAGCTGCCATCCATTTTCGAGAAACTCCGACCAAAAAAAAACCTCCCTCCCTCCCTCCTATGAGCTGAAGAACGAAGGAAAATAAACAAATGAAATTCAAAAAAAAGGGCCAGATATTGCTTTAAGAAGACGAGCGGCACGTCGTGTGGCAGCGAAACGCCGCGGAGGAAATGAACGGCCCGGAGAAAATGACTCTGATTTCATTATCGGCTCTGGCCGGGCACAACCACCGTTCGTTCTCCAGACCACTGGCTTTACCTGAAATTGCCACATAATTCACACGTACACACACACTCATACACACAAACACGCACATGTACAAAAAAAGAAAGTGACAGCTGGGGTGTTTTCACTCCACTACAGCACATTATGTGAATGCATTTGAAGCGTCTCATTCAAACTAAAGATCTACTTTCTCTTTCTGTGATGCGTACATATTTGTGTGTGCGCGCGTGATGTGTGTGTGTGTGTTCATTTGCATCAAACAGGTGTGATCACCTCCAGGCCAACGCAGGAGAATCCCTCTCTCTGGCTCCATCCGTCTATCTGTGAGGGAGGAGCGGAGATGCGGGGAGATGAAAGTAAACGCAGGGAGACATTACATATTCTGGGATCTAGGTCAGCGTTTTTTTTTTTTTTTTCGCTCGGTGATCTGGTACATTTAGTCTTATTTCCACCGCGAGAATTCACAGCCCATCAGCGGAGGCGCGCGGCGAAAGCGAAAGCGCGGTTGCGGCCGTGTGAAGATGGCGCGCGAGACGCCGCCAAAAGGTCACGCGTTGTTCCTCCGCGGGCCTATCGCTGCCATTTGTCCGTTCTTTGCACTCCATCGTTCACTATGTAGGTTTTAGACTGTCATTTTTGTTTTTTATTTATTTATTTATTTATTTTACTCTGAAGCTGTGTCACGTTGAAAATGGATC
>OMLF01028604.1:5920-21505 GCA_900302615.1 Holocentrus rufus
TAGGAGAAGGGAAGGCGGGGTGGTGGTGGTGGTGGGGATACAGGAAGTAACCTTGTGACCCTGCCTGCCGCTCCTGGTGTCAGGTTACAGAGTGGGGGCAGGGGGCCCTCCATGCTAACTTAAGGTGGAGGGGCCATGACAAACACACACTTCAAGTATACATAGCAGGTATATGTAACAGGGAGGGGATCCAAAGTGATGCTCTGTGCTGAATTAGCCTCTGTTAGGGGATGCAACCAGTCCTGAGGTACGTTGTTGATGCCTGAGCTTCTGCTAGGATTTTAGCGAGGTAATGTAGCCCAAGTCAAACTTCTGGTATTGTGTCAACACGAAGATTTTCTCCCCTAATGACTTTCACTACCAATTGGACTCTTATTTGGCTCATGTCGAAATAATGGAGTAGTGTTAAGCAAATACATTAAAAATCCATTTGGGCTTTTCAAGCATCGTTCATTCCTATATTAAACTGCCTGAACAGCCTGTTGGCATTGAACGAATGTAGAAAAATAACTCTATTGCACATACACACACACACACACACACACACACACATTTCATTCAGCTGGAAAGTGGATCAATGTAAGAAACATGCTTACAGTGAAGACATCATCGTCACCCAGCTCGCCCTCATTCTGGAGTGTTGTGGAGGAGGTCGTGGAGCCTACAGAGAGGAAAACAGAACCTAACTGAGATCACCTTCCAGTTTTCATTCCTCTCTTGATGATGTATCCAGGAGGCAGATCCTGGAGCTCATCCACTGTCAGTGAATGGGACATACAGTAGACTTTGAGGACAAAGTAACAGAAGCCAGAGAAACAGAGGGACAGGAAGTTATATAAAATGTTGTGTTTTTGACTTGTACTTGTCTTGGTTTGCTTGACTTTTATTCTTGTATCTATAATTTGATTGTTTAAATATTTTTTTCTCCTCCTGGTCCACCGATGTACATTTTCTCCCCGAGAATTTAAGGAATTAGAGCTGTGTATAGTAGATCTATATCTCTGTTGATGAGTGGTGTAATCATTGATCCATTGCACCGGTTATGCTTCAGCTGACTCAATCTGCTAAACAGAATGAATCACTCTGGTTTTGGCTTGAATCAATACAAAATGCTTTGAATCAAATCATTCACATCTTTTTTTTTTAATCAAATAATGCTTATGTAATATGTTTATGTAATATGTAATGTCAGATTTTTTTTTTCACAATTCAGAAGAAAAAGCATAATCTGAACATTATTGCAAGTGTTATTTCAAGTGTAAGTGTATTTAATGAATATAAAATTGTGAATCAAATTGCTGACTCAAATCATGATTTACAAACTTAAATCAAATGAATCATTCCAAAAATACAAATCATTTTTAAACCAAATAGCCAACTAGTGAATCGTACTGAATATTAATTAAGCCACAGATTCAGATCCCTTCTAATGATCCTAAAGAAACTTTATTCTATATTTTGTTTTTGGTCTTGATTGGGAATCAATTTTCTGTGGTCATGATCTTGACTTTGTCCTGACCCCCTCAAACTCAAACTCCACTGAATCCGCCTTTGAGGTTTTCTCTGGACTCGGCTAACCCTGATTGGTCTACAACCCGACTGTGTATGGATCCACAGTCGCACCGGCGGCAGAGCGTACCTTCCGCCAGGTCCTCGATGGCTTTGCGTACTCCCCGGTCGAAAGCCCTGGCGTCGGCTGGGCTCTGGAAGGACAGGCCACACCTCCTGTCCTCCACCTTCCAATGGTGAAAGGTGGGCGTGGCTGTGGTGTACACCAGGTCCTTCCTCAGTGGACACTCGAGGATCACCTGTAGCCGATTGCAAACCGGGTCAAATGACATTGTGGCTCTCATTCAGTCATCCTTCAAATAAGTAAGGATGACATGAGATACTTAATGTCTGATTATTTTAAGTTATAAATTCATACAATATGTGATGACCATGACTAGCATTACTTTGGATAATAAATAATTGGAATATCAGTCAGCCTAGTGATAAATGTTAGCATAGAGCACTGGCTGATGCAGTGCACCCAAAACCCATGTATGAATTTGGTGTCTATTCTATTCTCTTTTATCTCCTTATGGGCAAGCTGACCAGTGAGCCAACATCCCAAAATGTTGTTATACCCCTTTTCCCCATTTCCTTGCTCAAAGGGCCCTCGACAGTAGCTGTTGAGGAAGGGCAGATCTTTAAGTTAAATCTAACCTGTGTTTGAGTGTTTTACCTGTTTGTCCCGTAGCCGTTCGCCGTGGATGAGGAAGTGGGTGCTGTTGCGTGAGCTGGAGGCCGGCGTGGGTGCCAGCTCCGGGGGTAGGAGGCGGCACACCCCCACCCTGCTCAGCGCCCCGCCGTCCTGGGCCAGCCAGCCCCCGCTCGAGTCGTCCCGCGTCATCACCACCGCTTTCACACGCACGATGTAGCTGTCACTGAACGGAAGACGAGAAACAGAAAGAGGCGGGATTAGTTGAATGATTATTATGGTGTGTACCATTTGACATTAGTGTCTCAGCTGAGGCCGAAACATCTCATTTGTTTTAGCCTCAGCTAAGAGGCCTCGAACAATTTGAGTTTATGAGGATTAATATCAACACCTATATTTTTTAACTAAACATGCTGACAGCTGATAGTTTGTACCAATCTTTAATATATTTAAAATGAACTATTCTCATGCCAAAACATGACAAGGACTTTGTGTTTTCACCAGGGCGTAATCCCTGTCTGGGTGGAAAACCCTCTCAAACAGGATTTAGACCATTTGACACTAAAACCCAGAGTAATGAAATTCTTTTAGGGTTAGCAGCTCTGTGGGCAGGGTGATCAAACACACCTATTCAATGGTAGGAAAACTTGGGAACACATTACTGCCTTTAAATGAAAAGTTAATATAGAAAACAAAAATGCTGAACAATTCTATGAATGAAAGAAAGTCAAATTTCACTTTGGGTTGCACAGACTGTTTTCATGTGGGTGACACTGACTGGCTGATACCTGAGATTTTCTGAAAGGCTGATACAGACCCAATATAACAGTATACCTCTAGTCTGAAGTCCTTTTGTATTCATGTTTGTACTATGAAACCTTCTAAATTGCCGGTATATCTAAGGGTCTGTATGGGAATATAAACACACATTCTTCTACATTCATTGTGCTGATTCTGACACTGCCACATAAACAAACTGAACTATCTCCTCTATTGTCTCCACGCTATGACATCTAAATCTCAAAAGGAATGTGAGCTGCTTTAATAAACAAGTCAGTTAAATGTTGCAGCGCTAAACAAGTGCTCAGGAGGCCGCACCCAACACAATAAGCATCAACACTACACACAGTCCCTCCATCTCCATTCAGAACCTGGATGCACCTAAATGTACTGCTTCAAGCTGTCTCAATTTTATTTTGTAACAGTATGCAGAGGATGTGACCCTTTAATGGGGATGCCCACAACTCGGCAAGACAAAGCCAATCAGAGAATCACATCCACTGACTTTTCCTGTAGTTGACTAAACTTTCTGGGGCTCATTTTACTGTTTGATGTGGCAAAGCACATCCACCTGATTCTCAAAGCAAGTTAAAACAAATGCAAAAAAATACATATATATATTTGCAATCACAACTATGACATGAGGAGAGGGGTAAGGATTCTTGACAAGGCAAAATAATAGAAAAAAGGAGAGGGAAATGCCTCTAATGAAAAAAGAAGTTTTTGGAGGAGTTTTGTGCTATCTAACAGAAAACACGGCTCTACAGTACGTGCACAGTATAGGGCGATGCGCATTGAGCAGTTAAACTCTTCTTCAGACAGTGATCATTTGACAGGGGCCTGGACTTGTGTTCAGTCTATCCACCTGTTTCCTGTATATGCAAACTTGCAAAACTTTGTTCCTCTCATTTTTTTTTCCATCTTGGTCGCATCTTGCATGTATAGAAAGCTGAGGGCTTGTTAATGCCAAAAGTCGTTTATTATAGAGTTGGAATCGCATGGCGACAGAATGTTTGAGGGCGTCTCAAGTCACGACTTTGCCTGGTCCTTGCTGTGCTGGGGTAGGAGGTGTTGTACCAGGACAAGTCAGCAGACACACACACACACACACATACAGTATCCCAGTTCAAACTATGAACATTGATTTGTGTACGTGCGACAACTCACGAAATGAAAAACTAAGCGTGGATTCACTGGAGCCATGACCAGGCATACACCATATAAACCAATAGACACTGCTGCTACAGTTTAGTCTATTTGATAAACATCAGCCTCACTTGCACTACCAAACAATACATGGCAAAACCCTCCACTGCTGTCAATAGAGCCTTCCAGGCTTATAACATAACAACATAATACAATGGATGTTGAACAGTGAAGTACAGGGCATTCTCAAGTATTAGCATGGCAGCCACCACCCTCGCTGGAACACAATGAACATGGTCACAATCAACACGAATGATCCCTGACAATCACAGGATGTACCTCTGTATATTCCATCAATGCTGTGTGTTTGTGTGTGTGTGTGTGTGTGTGTGTGTGTGTGTGTGCGCGTGTGGGTGGGGTATGAGAGTGGGCAAGTGAGAGGACAGAGAGCCACAGACAGAAAAAAACAGAGAGAGCGAGAAGGATGGAGAAAGAAAGAGAGGCAGAGAGAGTGAGAGTGAATGAGAGAGGTGTTGTTATATAATTAGCTTTCAGACAGTCCAAGGGATTTTGATGCACGCGCGCACACACAAACACCCACACCCACACACACAAGTGGCAGAACTGGTTCACCAGCTCTCACCCACACACATTCACAAAACTCACTGAATGACAGACTGACTGACTGACTGATTGGGTGGCAGCAGACAAACAGCCTGCATCGAGAAGAGATTCACCCACAAGAGGGTTTGTACTTGTGTGTACACACACATTTTAGACATTTAGAGATTTAAGAAGTGCACATGCCTAATCTTGCTTTTTTTTTTTAATAAATCTTTTGTATTAAATTATAATTTACGTTATATCAAAACATAGAGGTTCAACACAAGCCTAAGGACAATAACACAAAAGTCCACAGTTATCCAAACACGTTTTAAGGCCTAATGCTTTATCCACTAAATTAAATTAGAATTTCTACTTGCAGACTAGAGTGGAGGGAGGGAGAAATAATCTCACAGGTTTCAACCTCAACAATGGTCAAAATATAAATTAAAAATATTGTAATGGCAACTCTTTCATTCATTACCTTGGAAGTTTAGCTAGGCTAACTAACCTAGATAACTTAGTTTAGCTAGATTGTACTTCTTCAGGTAGTAGCATAAGATTAGCTGGCTCCTCTTACCTTTCACCATTTTCAGTTAGCTTAATGCTGCATTTGGTTGTAAGTAGTAGTAGAAAAATCTAAAAGAAAGGCCTTTTCAGTTGAAGTTCCTGGTCACAAAGTCAGGAAAGTTTTACCAACCCCCCAGTTCACTGCTTGACGTCATAACAACATGGCTGCCCACACTGTCATTGGTAAGAATAATATTATCTCTTTAGTACTGTATGCTTTTATAAAGACATGACTGTTTGTTTCACTATGGTATGTTCTTAAAAACACACTGAAACGGTAGTTGAAACCTCTGAAAAAAAAACTATAAAAGTTGTTATTAGCTGTTTTCAACGTTTGTTGGTAAAATTAGCAAACTTGTTAGCATTAGCACGTGTTCATGTTTTGCCTGTTGGTTTGAAAGCCCACTCTGCTTCATATTCAAGCATCACAGAGGTTCAACATGACTCAAAACACATATGTAAGACACACAAACACATCCGCATACAGAACCGCACATCCAGCCCGCATACAGAAATAAACACCAAATTCTGTGCTAAATAAGAACATGCGCTTTAAGATACATGATACCCGCTATCAGCTCTCTGAGATGAACTTGTCACATTTTGGGCTGTCTCGTGACCCGTGTTTAGAGCCCGGCCTGCAGACAGGCCCTGTAATCTGTGGTTGGAACACACAGACGGCCACAACCAGCAGCAGTGTGCTACTTTAATACACTTGGGAATGAGCACACATTTCTGGCACAAATACACACACACACACACATTGGGAACCTGCGAATCTAATTCTGTCCACACCAGCGTTGCATGGATACCGATGCGGAAAAAGCAGTGCGGTATCCGATTTGAGAAGGGGACAACAGTTTTAGCCGGTACTCTATGGGCACTTTGACGCTGCAGCAAACAACTTGTTCACAGCCAGGTTAGACTGGCAATTAACAAGCACAGTTAGGGATGCAGTCATTTGTCAGAACATCTGCAAACGACTGGCGTACAGGAAAATTAAGAAAATGAAAGCAAATTGCCCGTTTTGATGACGTGTCCAACATGGTGAAGTTTAACAAAATGCCCTTCCCTTTCTCAAGAACCTGCTGGTCTGGTGTGAATGGCGTCCCCATTGGACGCTCAACCTGCAGCTGGCTTCCCGCCAATAAACACAAAGAAGAAGAAGTAGTACCTGTGAAGTGCTTTTCAAAGAGATGAGTGATAATTTAGGCTATAGTGGTAAATAAAGGGCGACTCCGCTGTCTTTACCAGGGTAGGAAGTCATTCCACCACTGGGGAGGAGGGATTTAAAGTTTACTTCCCATAGTACCCCTACTCTCTAGCCATAAAACATATAATGGTCTGGTGTTATGTTGGGCCCTTTCATCAGCCGGGAAGAGCGTTTATCCTGCATTTACACTGCATTGCCTTCTACATATTACAGTCCCTAGACCCCACACAGTGTGCAATACCTCAGAGGCGTTACAGCATGTTGCTGTTCAGACCGCACACCATGAATCATATGAATGAATCATAATGGGAATCCTCCGTCTTCTTAATGGTGGATATGAATAGATACATGTGGAGCACCAAACAAACAGGTTATTAAGTTTTATTTCCTTGTTTATAAAAGAGCTACAGCGTGAGTGGAGTACACAGCTGGGGATTCCCATCAAAGCCACATTCTCAGCCAATGAACCCTACACATACATTTGTTAATTTTGTCAGTCTGAAAGCCGTGCTGACATTTACATATCTGGCCGTCTCTGGCATCAACAGACAGCAGAATTGTAATTGCAGACTTTGAGCATCACTAGCTAAATAGCTGTACCCTGCACATACCTGGTCTGTGTCTATTGATACTACAATGAAGAAGGAGGGGCCAAGGGAGCAGGCTGGTTATCAGGTTAGGAATCCAGCTCGTGTGACAGATAAAAAGGGCTAGTGAGGGCAGCCCAGCCATGTGCGATAAGAGCGCCCATACTTCCTGTGATAAGGACAGACTGGCCGCACCCCGGCCTGCTCAACAAAACCCTACACACCCCCGCAGAGGGCCAGCCTTTCTCTGGAGCTCCATAAAGGGCATGTCCTGTTCGTATTAATCGGGAAGTAATCGAAAAGGCGTTCCCAACTGCAATCAATCTGCAATCTGCCAAGTGAAGGACTTTTGACATGGATTCAGACACACCGACAACTTTCACAGCATGTGATAACGGTTATGGTACAGGGACAACAGATGTCACACAAAACACCAAGGGACAGTGTGAAAATACTGTGGAATAATGCTCAACATATATCGTACAAATCCAGCATTAATTATTCTATAGTTAATGCATTAGGTGGTGGACAGTTTAATTTTGCGCAGCGACACCAAATGCAAATTGGCCTCTGAATATACTCTGCTGTAATGTAATGTCATGTTGCGTGGTATCCTTCTCTAGTAAACAATAAAGTAACCACTAAACATTGGCCATTCTCCAGAAAGTTAAAGTAATGGGACTGATACATAAAAATACTAAGAAAATTTTGGGGGGGCATTTATTGTGAAATATGCTACGATATGGAGACTTAGCTAACAAGATAATCATTTCATTGACTAAATGGGTTTTGAGACAGAGTAAGAGCAGAAGGGGGACACAGCGAGAGCGAGAGAGAGAGAGAGAGAGAGAGAGATAGAGTTAAAGAGTGAGGGAGGCTGAATGCTCATTGGCCAACAAAGAGTAGCGAGGCAAAGCGAGTTCATTCAGGACTATTGACGCTCACAGCTCCCGGGGGGGAACTTTGATTGGCGATCTGTCAATCGGCTGTAGTCATATGCAGTGCTCACATGTCCGGGCTGCAAGACACACATGCAAGCGTGTCTGTGTGTGGCGGTTGAGATCACAGAGGGGTCACTAATATGCAAAGCGGAGTAATAGCTAACGTCCCACAGCCACCAGATCAATCACGATGCCCCCACACAGCAGTCCTAAATACAGAAACAGGGCAATCAAACAAACCGTGTTTTTGTGAGTTTGTCCTTATTGTCTTCAACATTTGGACAATGTGAAGTATTTTTCCATTTATTAAATGTCACTAACACAAGCTGCTTCCCTGTATGGACAACAGAGCTGTTATTCTCTGACAGTTTTGCTGTATGGATTTGTAAGATATACTTGTGATAAAGGGCTCCATAAATAAACAGGCATCACAAAGGTTTGCTGTAATATTTATGTGGTATTAACACACAGGCCCATGTTTTCTCCATCGCTGTCACAGCTCAAACTTTCTATCTGGGTGCCTGTAACTGTATTCCAGGAGGAAGCCAGCATCCCCAAGGTGACTTTGCAACCCCTCCATCTCTATCAGGGTGGAAACATGAACCGTATTGAAAATAAGCTGATTGGTCCTAAACCTCTTAAAGGCGACTGAAAAACCACCCAAGACCCCCTATTAATGCCTCATATCCTCTTATTCCGTGCTAAGCTTGCTGTATTAGGTCAAATCTAAGTGACTGCTGGCGTCCTAATGCTCAGTCCATCAGTGATCGACGTCCATCACAAAGTAAGTGTTGTTTTGATGTCAATCGGTTGATCAAGCACACTCACATTTACATAAACTGTAGGATGTGGGTGGTTTATCTAGTAATTGGTTGGCCTGTGGTCCAGCTCTGAGGCAGCAAATGATTTGCATAGTGGACACTAGGAAGTCTGTACTCTCAGGGCATCCCTAGTCTAAATATACTGATACATCAACCACTACACAGGACAGGCTGAAACTATCCCTTGTGCTATTTGCAGTTAGCGTCTATGTAAAACCCTGTCTCTCACTCTATATATACATACATGTTTTAGGAACAGTTTTGTTAACTTAAAAAGATCCTATTTCCATGAAACACCAGTCTGACACTACTTCCAGCTACTGCATACTGTTCATTTCTGTCATTGCGGTTTACATGGTAGTAACCTGAGACAGTGGTAAACTATTTCACTAATAAAAACAGAGTTTAGGGGGCTTACTGGAGACCTGGTGCTGCATAAGACTGACTAAACATAAACCAGGATATGGGAGAACTGCAACTTAAATACTGAGGGACCTGAATGAAACACGCATATTGTATTGTGTGTGTACACACCAGACCAGCGTCAAACAAATACCCCTTAGCAGTCGTTTTAACTTGCCTGGAAAGCCAGAGGGGTGGGCTTTACCACGCCAGGAAAGTTCACACAGTGTCTGCTAAGTTGTCGGTCACACATAAATAAAACTAGATGGACTTTCAAATACTTTCTTGCAACCGTCTCACCTTTTGCTGCACTGTTTTATGTGGCGAAGCCCTGACATCTGGCATTGAAGGGAGCTGTACCAAACCATAAAGCATAGTTGTGAAAACTATTTGGCCTGGCTGACTGAATGATTCAGACAGAATGAAAAGAGTAGATAAACAGAGTACATACAGTACATGCACACACACACACACAGGCACAGTCACACATGCGCTCACAGACACAGCGAAGTGAATGAAAACTCAAGCTATTATAATCTTGGTCATCCAGTCAGCTGATAAGCAGAGACTCGTAGAAAACAGGCAAACAATCCGGGCCCATTGTTTGGTCTCCAGATATAACCAGTCCAGACCATTATATAAAGACTCCGGATAGCAACCAGTGATGAGCTGCTCTGTAAAACACAGGAAACACTGTGACCAAGGATATGTTCCACATGATGGTGGGGGTGGGGGGTTATACAGAGAGAGAGAGAGAGAGAGAGAGAGAGAGAGAGAGAGAGAGAGAGAGAGAGAGAGCACTGGGGTCTGCAGAGGGTGGTGAAGGGAGTTCATGTGTGGACATGGAGTGTGTGTGTGCGTGTGTGGGCGTCTGTTTGCATGCACTCTTCAAAAGAATGTCATTTCCCCTACAGCTGTGTGACTAATTTGGGACAATGCACATTTGTATTCCTTTTCAATACAATATATACTAATAACATCATATGTTGTGCTATGATCTGCAGCTATTTAAAGGAAAAAATCCACACTATAAAACAGTAACGCTGTCAAAAACAACAGCTATTGGCGATGCAGCTTGCACTTCTGGGCCCATTTTGTTGTTTGGTGCATTTTTCTTATTCTTGTGGATAAGCGGCCAAAACGAAAAAAGAAAATCTGACATCACATTGAAATACTATTTCCAGTGCAGCTGCAATTTCCAGCGATATCAAACAAACCGGGTTTAGTGTCAATTCCACAGAATCAAAAAGCACGTGCTTCTGTCTAGACTCGCCATTTAGCACCAACAACAATCATACAGGGAGAGATCCGTCATAGAAGAGGGAGGTAGACCGATTTCTCCACAGACAGTGGCCCTGACAGACCAGAATGCAATGCCGTGACAACGCCAAGTTATGTTCTGACGGTCACTCTTTCTCAACCGGAAAAAGTCACATTCTCTTGTTCTTACTATGCTATCGCGACCAACCATTCCCTGAGGGCTGTTTGGAGTCATTCCGGAAAATGTAGGAAATCTCTTAGTAAAGTAGAAGCAGAGGCAGATTAAGGGAAAGGGAGCATACCAAAAAGCACATTACAATACTTCATCACGTAATAACTCCAGGAATGCACTGAACATCAAAGATTGTTGATATATGAAGGTGTAAGTGTATCCAAAGGCAGGCTGTTCCTTGAACATAGTGTTGATGTGTGTTGTCCCCAGCTGACACAAAAATATGGTGAAAATGAGATAGTCCTTGTGAGAGATTTAAAGTGTGGTGGCATACATTATATTGGCAGCAAATGACTTATCAAACACTTCTGGATGCATCGTCAACATTAATTATCTTACTGCCATTTATTCATTTTTTTGTTTTTTTGGCTCTAAGCACTTAGACTGTACCTAAAAGTGCTATGCAAATAAAATTCATTGAATTTTCGATATCAAATCCTGCTAACATAGAGAGAAATGCGGAACAGAACAGTCCTGCTGGGGAAATGAGCAGGCCTACTAACTCACTGCTGTGCTTGCCAGTTGATGAATGCTTTCTGTTGAGGGATGGATTATGTTTCGTTGCTACGTTGACCTTAGCTGAATGTCACCAGGCATCTCCTGTCCAATACTGACTGTGCACATGCTGACCCTGCAGCAGCACACAGAAGATCAATACATCCTCTACTTGTGACTCTGGTGTTCCTGTACTTCTATCCATTACAGAGGAAAAAATGTTCTGACAAGGGCAGGAAAGAATAGGGAGATCATCCGAAGCGAGGACATTTTGCCGGTCCTCACTTCTACAAAGGGCTAGTTTATAGTTACAGCTAGTGGAATGAATGTAGTCAATTCTTGCAAGCGCAAACGTGTGTTTCTGTAATCATAATCCCCGCTGATGGCTAACTGGCAAACATCACGCCGGATTGCTCCACTGAGCCTGTGAAGTCTTCAAACATGTACATGTAAGTCAACTCCCATAGCCAACACCGTGAGAGGAAACAAACAGCACACTGTTCTTCTTAAACTACAAAAGTACACTGCACCTTTAAAAATGTTAAGAGAGGTATTCAAATGTGTAACCTGTTACATAGCCCACACAGACAGAAAAGGTACACCTTTTGCCACTGAGAAAAAGTACAAAGGTGCACCCTTTCTTTCCTGGCATGTCCCTGCATTAGACCTATGACACATGTAGGTTCAGGCTTTTATTTCTGATAAGAAAACCACAGCATTTCAATAATCCAACGCTGAGGTAGCACCTGTACGCACATTGATCGTTTCCTTCCGGCAGGAAGACAATAGGCACCCTTGTATCACAGTGTGCCCTAATAAAAAATAACCGCAGTAATCCTGCAATAAATTTTATAAGGGTGTTATGCAAATGTTAACGAATAAATATGTGTAGTTATATATCCTACAGGAATATTGCAGAAATGTATTATTTACAATAGGTACACCATGGGAAATAAAATTAACTAAATTCATTATACACCCACTACTGAGGACCACCAACACAGACTACTAGAAGTCTGTCTAAAATTACAGGCCATTATTTAAAGATTCAACATTTTTGTCAGTTGAGTCTAAACTTTCCTGACAGCATCCAGTGGCATTTGGCATTACAAAGTAGTAGCACAGCATTGTATTAAAAATACAATATTTTTAATGAAGATGTATGCTCTTTCACTACATAATATAGCCAAGTTCTTCAACAGTAGCTGGCTATGCAAAATAATACATGAAGTATGTGTGGCGATTCTGGTTACTGTATTAATGTTTAAAACAACTGTTAAAGTAATAACAACTTTGTGGTTAGTGGGTTTTCAGTAGCCTACAACTTTGCACACTATTACTCAGCCAGTCAGAATCAAGACATAATGCTGTCAGTCAGGGGTTATAGAAACTAGCATCTGTGCTATTCACTTCCCACAACTCAGTCATGTTTGTTAATCTGGAGTGCCATCTAAATCATGAATTAAAAGTTAGATTTTTCTTAAATTCTTTCTTTAATTCTTAAATATGAATATTTACTTGTTAGCTATGCAGTTCCCAAATCCTCCTTGCACATTTACAAAGAATTACCAGTCACTGCATTAAGCCAGGCAGTAAACTAAAGGGAAAGAGCATTTTCAAGGTTATTTTATTACTTAATTTACACACATGAATTTCAAGGGGTATGTATTTGCTCCTCAAAGACAACAATAAAACATGGGACAGTGCATAAAGATATTTGACCTACTTTCAGAAAATTTCTGACTTGACATGAGTTTTTAACATTTGGATTAACAGATGTTGCATCCCCCTCCTCCATTTCTGTCTGGGACTGACACCTCCTACAAGTCTTGACTGTTGTTTGTTGAACAGTAGGCCTACATAATCAATAAACTTAATTAACTTAATTTTCGTTAGAGATTAAGTTCTAATGTTGGTCTTTATCACGGAGGTCTTCAATATGTTAGCCAACATTACACATTTACACAACCCCTAGAATTCCCTTCGCATGTTTTCATAAAGAACTAGCCTACACACGTCATCACCATAGAAACGTTCCAACCCGGAAGTATGAAAGCCATTTAAAACAAGTAAAACATACTAGTCACACACTTGTTTCTCAAAGACACAAACGATGTAACTCGGGACAAGTCAAATATGTCGAGGTTAATGCCAG
This sequence comes from Holocentrus rufus, assembly GCA_900302615.1. Lineage (NCBI taxonomy): Eukaryota > Metazoa > Chordata > Actinopteri > Holocentriformes > Holocentridae > Holocentrus > Holocentrus rufus. The sequence goes on from OMLF01028604.1 coordinate 19,329, forward strand.
AGGCTAAAAACTACAAGAGATGTTATGACAGGTTTATCACGCGCAGACTGAAAAGTTTTAACATTCGGGTTAATGGTCGAGTCTCCTTATATGGTCGCATCCACTTCCTCCGTTTGTGTCCCTGCGCGTGGGACCGCCGGGACACATTCTGTGCTCGTTTCCGTGTAGCGTGTAGCGCCGAGACCGACAGGCATGAATGGGGACGCGCGCTGAAGGTTAGGGCTTTTATGAATGAGCCGGCGTCACGCCACCGCAGCGCAAACATCCCCTCCGGTGCCCTTCGCCCTTCCGCCCCGCCGAGAGAGATCTGCAAGGCAGGCATTCCTACCGAGCAGAGCCCCGTGTAGTTTGACAGGGAGAGAGGGAGAGAGGGGAGGGGGTGTAGTTGTCGATATAATGGACTTTTAAGAGGCAAACTGGGAGCCAATCGTTTAAATAGCTCTGGCATGCACGGTGCCTATGTCTGCACATTTTCATTTAAGCCTTTAAGAGATTAATTTAGACTATAGGCCTACAGCTGACTAAAATAAGACAGCAGAGGGTGGAAACATACGTGTTAAGACACATGGCTTTGGTTATTACCTAGAAAAAAACACTAGGTATAATCACCAATAGGGACATAGGCTAGTCTGCTGTTTGAGCCTATGTGCCTTATGGTATTTTTGTCTACAACTACATCCTGTTACAATACGGGCGCAAGCGATTATATTTGTTTAGTATCTTTGTAAAATTAATTTCAGATGACTACAGTTCCCTCTTCGTAAGGGTGATTTTTTAGACTCCCAATGTGTCCGCAGGCCTATATCAGTGCCATAAAACAGGTCTGTGGGCCTACAGTTTATAACAGCATTAAATTTCGCAAGACGCACTAGGCTAACAGCACGATCCGGTCTTTCAGACAGAAACGGGCTTATGGAAAGCATACAGAAAGCTCGACGTTACTGACTCGCAGCGAAAGAGGCGCATCTCTTTTTTTCACGGCAAGTCGTCGTTTACAATCGGTATTTTTTATGAATGAAGCGCAGTAGGCTATGCAAATGAGGGCGATTGAGAAAGAGATGGCGGATGGGGGCATATCGGATATCTCATATCCTGTGAGACTTCCCCCTTCGGTTGGAAGCAAACATACAGATGGTGGCCAAATAATGAGGCGAAATTGCCTCTGCAAACGCCGTCGGGGGGTTGAAATAAGGCGCAGCAAAGGAGTGCGGCACCTCGTCGCGGTTTAAGGTGTATTTATAAAGGTGGAACTTCGGGGCGTGTTAGTTTTTTTTCCAACTTGGACACACTGCAACAAGGCCTGCTCTCTCGCTTCAAATCCTTTCAGAAAATGTTTCCGATCCACCCACGCTTATGCCCCGTTCCCCCTCCTCCTCTCCTCTGCCTTCTCAAGACTAGTCTACACCAAGGTGGGGGCCCTAAAAACCCCTCTCCTACACCACTGTCAACGCATTGCTTCACAGCATCAAGCCCAAACCCACGAATCCTCCCCCGAAAACCATGCAAAACGTAAGAAAAGGGCTTATTTCTACGCGGGTGGGAGTTTTACGCTCTACATTCCACCAAGTTGCCTTAATTATCTCCAACTTGTAGCAACATAGGTACGAAAAGAAATGAGAAAAAAAGTGTGAGTTACTTACTCGTTTGGGTGTGTTTCTTCTATCATTTTCTCGTTTCACCTCAGGTAATATGCCACGGCGGGTGCATACTTTTCGCTCGTCATTCTTTCACCGCGGCTCCTCAGTTTCTATCTCCAATTCCGCATAATCCCCCCTGCGCCTTTGTGCGATTCTCGGCTCCTGCCTTGCCTTCGACCGACTGTGCCTCCCCTCTCTCTTTTCTCCCCTTTTTTCTTCCCCGAGCCAACCAGTTGCTTCTGGATCACAAATGCCCTCCTAAGTTTAATACTCCATCGCCTTCAACAACGTACGGCCAATTTGGTAATCCGCCCCCCCTGCGGACACACTCCGTTTTAAGTCCTAAAGGCGCATGTTTTCACCGACGACTCCAATTCCAGTTGTGCGTAAAAGCGCGTCGTCGCTGTTGTTACCGAGGGGTGGCCCCGCTAGAGCCCCATCTCTCTCTCTACTCCATGTTGGATTGCAGGCAGCCGAGCAGCTCCACCGACGCCGGGGGAGGGAGGAGGGAGAGAGAGAGTGAGAGAGGGGGTGGGCGGG
>OMLF01028626.1:0-17086 GCA_900302615.1 Holocentrus rufus
GGGAGGAAGAACAATAACAACAGAGCTGAATCATTAAAAAGTTATTTTGCTGTTTTGTTTGGGTGCAGGCCAAGCGTGAGAAGGAAAGAAAGTGTTTGTCTGCAGTGGTCAAAGCACTGAATTGAGAGCTGAGTTATAGGACACACACGCGCATAAGAATGCACAAGCAAGCAATAAGTTATAGACACCTCCATGCACATACAAACTTGCATGCACACACACACACACACAGGCATACACAAACACATGTCTCTACGTATAGTTTAGGCAGCTTATTCATCTTATATAGATGCTTTTTCATTCTTATTACTTGTATTACTTGAACATACACAATGTTGTGCAAGTTTGGCAATTCAAATGAGTTCAATGTTGACTTATACAGCAATTTACAGTCAGCCTAAAGGTCACGGTCACTGAAGCTTATAGCCTCTGTTGAGAATGTGATACAACCACAGAAACCTCACGACACCAGAGTCCATTCACTATATTCATTCATGAGCCACTGAAGCGGCTGTGAATTGTCTCATTGATAACACAAACATTTCTCCATCCGCCTCCAAACTTCACTCCTTCTCCTTTCTTGTAGGCTGTCCAGAATTCCCTGTGGAGCATTTACAGACCAGATGTGTTCATTTTGCTTAGAGATGATACTAATCCACAAAGCTTGCATGTCACCAGACCATAAACAATGAAAAAAGTTACACAGTGTTGTCTGGAAATGGTGTTAAAATAAGCTGGTTAAGTGTAATATTGGCAGACATAGATGATTACAATGACAAATTTGTGAAGACAGAATTTGGCTCATGTGGACATGTGTTTTTAACCCCTGCTTTGCGAATTATCTGTCCTTTCATAGTCTCATTCATTCATTCATTCACATTGAGTGATTCATGTCAGATGTATATATTCTGCAGGACACGTGGAGAACACTGAGCTGACCAGTAAACTTAAAAATATATTATGTTTATCATATATTATCATCCTATGGATGACAGACTGGCGATGAATGCCTCTTTAACCTATGTAAGTTAGGTACACACTAGTCCACAGGGGGGTGCGAGCAACCTTCTTTAGAAACAGGAAGTTGAAGCTAACTTTCTTGTATGTGTTGTGTTGAGTTTCTTTTTAATTGTGGCTCACTGCCTCATAGACGTGGCATCTTCACAGGCCTTTATGGAAGTTTGGTATAGTAAAACACATGTAGCTTAATTTACAAATGTCATAAATAAATAAGAAATTATAATGAATATAAATTTCACGCAGGTATTTTGTATTTTTCAATAAACACAAACGTTTTATTCTGAAAGTTAAAAACGGAAGTTGTCATTTTTTATTCTTGCTAATTGTGCTGCGTTCAAATCATATGGGGGAAAATGTGGAGGGCGGAAAGAATCCCAAAAATATGCCTTTCAAACCGTTCACGTCAGCTGGAAAATAAGCAAATGAACCGGAGAGTAAAGTAAGCTAAATAGTAGTGTACACCGAAAGACGACACCACTACACCGGTAATTTAACAAAATATACACAGTTTTATGGCAAGCAGAGTTGGCTTGTTGGTTAAATTATGTTATATTATATATTATTATATTATTCATTATATTTTTATTTATTTAACCTTTTCCGCCTTTTTCCAGTTACTTCAGGGTTAATTACCTTCTAGTTTGAGCTTTTAAAAATACAAGATTCCTACAGTTGTAATTACGAGTTATATGTTGACGTGAATGCTATCTACAAGTCGGAAGTTGGTACTAACGGTAAATATGAAATTCAACGTAGCATAGCTGACACTGGTTCGCATCAGGATTTTATTTTGAAAGCAGAGACCGGAAGCGTGGTTATTTTTACTGTGGTTCGCTGGTCTGCAGCTGATGGAGAGCTTTTTTTAAGAGAGAGGCTACCTTGAACTGACTTGTTTTGGTTCTGGTGTTTCCAACAGTGAGCTGTGTTGAGGTAGCTAAACAATTAAATCAAACCTTTGCAATACACGCACTTGCCATTACCCGTCAAACCACCTCAAAATTATGCAGTCTAGCTAACGTTAGAGCAGCTAGCTAACGCGAGCTAGCTAGCTAACAACTTTTCATTCATTGACTGCAAGGCACTTTTCTTTGTTGGTAACGTAGTTAACTGATATCTTTCTTGTTAGCTGGGCTATTGTGAAGTGCCGTTGCATAGGTTATTAGTAAACTGTCAATTTCTGTTATGTTTAGTCACATCAAAAGGATTTATTTCTGATTGTAAGGTAGTTAACGTTTAATAAGCTAACTTAGCTTGCTATTTAACGTTAACAGTTGGTCATTAACTTGGGCGAGATGTTATGCTTGTTGTTAAGTTAGCCAGTTAGCATAATTTCCCAAACAAGCACATCGACTGCATTGCTATGCAGTACAAAGCTTATGCCAGGAGCTTTTGTAGCGTAAGCATTTGTAGATTGTGATTTTAACTAAAAAACACACGTTCGTCGCTTGCACATCTAAAGTGTTGTGAGACATTTGTGAAAAGTATATATAGCATTTTGCGCCTGTGATAATGCCTTACTGTTTGTTTATCTTGCTGGGTAGCTACATAAAATCACAGCCAGTACATTAACGTTGCAGTCAACAGGCTGCACCAGTAGCAGGTACGCCAACACTGCCATGGCCAAAATAGCTAAGCTACGTCTTTCAATGTCTGTCTGTTGCACCATTTAAAGCAAGCCTTTTCAGGGTTTTCTTGTAAGGTAAATTGTCCTGAATTCACTTATCTGTCATTTCTTGCAGATGCCTATTTTAAGTTCATTGTGACTCCCTTATCTCATTTGGAAGGTGACTACAAGACCAAACCATAGCCTGAAGGCCAGGGTCAGCTGAGGTGACACGTTCAGCACACTTCCAAGCAGTTCAAGGTTTTTGCTTCACTTTCAAGTTCCACTGCACCCAAATCCCAACTAGCACACATCCTTCACACACAGACAGGTAGGTTCCAGGAACAGACAATGTGTTGTAATCTGGTGATATATCTGGAAGATTTGCAAGCAGTAAGATGTGCTGGTGTGATTAATAAAAAAAAAAACTTTCCTTAGAAGAAAAAGGAAAAAAAGACAAGCTAAGACACAACTGCAATGCATAACAGTGTGATGACAGAACAGTAAGATCCCCCAGATTATCTTAGAAAGTAAATAAAACAGTAAATTTTAAAAAAATGTGTGTGTGTTTATTAGTGTGCATAAAATATACCCCATGTTGTGAATGGCTGATACCCAAATAACTAAACCTGGGATTCTATTTCTTCCAGCCTGTCTTGTGTCCCTGTTCGTCTGGCGATGGTGATGATGGTGGTGTTGATGGACGTGTGAGGAGACAGCCCCAGTGGTCCTCCTGCTGTACCACACGGTTCCTCATGGATTCCAGCAGTGATGAGGCACTTGACATCATCGTCACCAATGTGGTGTCCACCTTCAGGACCAGGTGCCATCTCAACCTGCGCACCATCGCCCTAGAAGGATCCAATGTCATCTACAAGCCTGAAGTAGGGGTGAGGAAACCAAAGTGTGTTAAAAAAGAAAAACGAGACTCTCAGTCTTGCTCTGTCCCTCTGCCCTCCTATCTCAACTGATTCATAAACACTGTTTTTCTGTCTTTAATAAAGAAGACTAACCTGCATCTTCTGTTGATGGCTTTACTGCATTACCAAATAATTTTGCTTGTGTTACTAAGAGAGATGTGTGCCACATGAGCATCACTCAAGTTTTTTAAAGATGTGTGTGTTTTGTTTCTGTTTAGAAAGTCTTGATGAAGCTCCGCAAGCCCAAGATCACAGCCTCGATCTGGTCCTCAGGGAAAATCATCTGCACTGGAGCCACCAGGTAGACAGACACAGCACAAGATGCATGCACCTACACACATTTCCATTATTATCATTGGCTGGCAAAAAGATTTAGAGCCAGTACAGAAGCGAGCATGCACTGTTACCATGTACAAACAGTGACAATGCACAATGCAAGTAGAGGAACCGGTTTTCATTTTATATGACCAGAGAAATGTTGGCTGCTTTCTATCCATTTGCAGTTGTCTTTTGTGCATGTTTGATTGCGACCCATTGTGTTTTGATATGGCATATTTAAATTGTTTATGTTAGTGTGGTATTTTTGCACCTGGCTGGTTTCTCATGTGCATGACCACTGGTGCTGATGAGGTGTTGAGTCCAGAGGGTTAGAAAATACCAGTGAGCCCCTGAACAAACTGCTGCTACTGGTTTTTAACTGTCTAATTCATTTTAATTCATTCACACACGTCTCAGTCATTTGCATTTGGCATTTGATGGTTTCTGGCAGAAACATTGCTGACATAGCAATGACGTAGTGATTGACGTCTGTTTACATTCTGTGTATCTCAGTCACGGTGGAGAGGTTTAAACATTCAAAACTGTTGCTTAACTTTAATAAAGCTGATTCATATTTGACAGAAAGATGTAATTTATGTAAAAAGATGTGTGAAAGTTGGCAACAGCAGCGCACTCGTGAAAACATGCAACTCTGACAGCATGCCACAGTTATGTCTTTGCTCAATCCTTGCTTTTCTCTCTTGCCCAGTGAGGATGAGTCGAAGCTGGGCGCTCGCAGGTTAGCACGCTGTCTGCAGAAACTGGGCTTCAAGGTGATAATCATCAAATAATCACAGTATTATTGCATGATATTTTTTCAAAACTTCATTGATTACACATCTGGCTCGTCACTGTCTGTCCAGGCTAAATGAGGATAGGCTGTGCTATATTTATACACATGGCCATGTTGCTCTTTAAGCACGTGTGTGTTTTGTCTGTTCAGGTGCGCTTCTCAGACTACAAAGTGGTGAATGTGTTGGCAGTTTGCTCCATGCCCTTTGCCGTCCACCTCATCGATTTCACCAAGAACAACCGACCCATCGCCAGGTAACACACAGGACGTTGGCATCAGCACAGTCATTAAAATGACCAATAATCCTTTCGTAATCATCATTACCTTTTTAAACCTGGCATAAGCAATATGTGCAATTAATTCTTTGCATTTATTTTACCTATCCCTGCAATACACCCCACCCATCAGATGTCACTCCCCAAAATCTCCCATAAATGTTTATTTTGGCTCATGACTTCTGAGTTATAAGAGTATGCTCCCATTAGGAAACAAATACAGGATGACAGTGATCACACAGAATGACTGGTTGTGATTTCATTGTTGACTCACACTCTATCCTGGATTCAAACATCACTGGGACATGAGCTCCATACAAAATGCTATAATGTCAGAACACGAGCAGGGGCAGGGAAGGAGATTATCATTTCAGAATGGTTTTTTACTCTTTATTTGATGTAAGAGTAATGTGCTTTTGGGAGCAAAGTTCATTGTTAAAAAGAATCTTAATATTGCATGAATTGGCAGATCATTAGATCAAAAAAATACAGTTTAATAAGTTTAAGTCTTATTTAAAAACAGTCATATCTAGATCTGTTAGTTCATTTAGATACATACACGTGATCTCAGTCTGCAAACAATCATTTTCCACCCATAAATCACCATGTTTAATCACTTAATCTTGCTGTTTTTTTCCACATCTTGGTTGACATGCACAAAAACACAGAATAGCACCCTCAGCTGTAGCCTTTTTACAAAAAAATAAACTACAAAGGGCCTGTGCAGGACTTTTCCACAAAAATAATGACGTGATGGTTTATCACACACAGAAAGTACCGCCACCAGCAGATGTAGATGCTGAGTCAAAACCTCTGTAAAAACTCCAGCTCATTGCTTTAACTCAGTTTTCTCATTTTTTTTAATTCAATATTTGTAAGGACATGACGACCTCTAGTGGTGAGAACACTTGACTGATTCAGTAGGCCTTTTTGAGTTCATGACCTGCTATGGAGGAGTTGTATCTGTGTATTTAACTGTTTTTCTTTATATTTGTCAGTTATGAACCAGAGCTCCATCCTGCTGCCACGTACAGAATCAAAAACCTCAAGGCCACGGTACAGGTGTTTTCTACAGGCAGCCTCACAGTTACAGGTATATCACACTCACAAACACACAAATACACTCATTTTCTCTCTGTATGTTGAAGTATCCACTATTATACAGTCACTCTGTTATCAGTTTATCCATTTTCTCTGTCCACTCCTGTTGTATGAAACCCATAGCTGCACACCAGCTTAAGGAAGTGAGGCTAGAGTGTATTAAAACACTTAATCATCTCTTAGAACCAGTAAATTGTTTTTTAAATAACCCAATTCCTCAAGAGAATTTACTCAACTCAGTTAAATAATGCATTTTCTTATTTCTTGTATGATGTGCCATTCACAAGGGTAAATGAGGTATTAAAAGTGCTATACATATCTCACTGAAACTTTGTATTTCTCTCTGTCTTAATGCTGTCTGGCCTTTTCTGTATGTGGTATTTTTTTGTTGGCCTTCATTGTACTTAAAATTTGCTTTTATCTTTTTATCTGTCCACCCGGTGTCTCAGGACCAAATGTGCAAAATGTGGCCACAGCCGTAGAGCAGATCTACCCACTACTGTTCGAGTGTCAGAAGCCCCTCTGCAATTAAAAGAAGATGGGAGGGAGAGGACGGAAGGCGAGACGGGAGGCGCGATCAGTTTGTGACGAGCGAAGAAGCACCTTATCCTTGGATATATTTGTTTTTATCTCCTTCTGTCAACAGCCTCAAACCTGTAGTACGACTGACTTGACATTACCTGGCTTGTGTCTTTTAACCAGAGCTCACTGGGAGTCTTAACACTTCTCACAAATGTCCATCCGGATTGCATGACTGTGTTCATCTTTGGATTTTAACAGCCTGCGAACGAAGCTGCAAACATACCATCCAAAGCTGACACCCCTCAGTGAAAACTGTTCCTACAGACCCGTCTGTCACTGAAGGGGGCGGAAGTCGGGAATGATGACGTCCATTTGACTTTGCTCTTGTTCCTCGCTGGGTGTTAATGCATGAATGCGAAAAGGCCAGTCCTCAACGATCTAACAGTTTGTAATAGCTTAATACTCGGCAACCATTGCAAAGTCAGTATTTTAACACTGAGATGCCTCGCCTTTAACCATATGTACACAGCCACTCGTCCCACTGATGTCACTTTCTCCAGGAAAGTCTCCGTCCATGGCTTTTTTGTAGAGGTAGAATCTGCCCTTATATACAGATACAAGGCGTCCACTCTGTATTATCCTTATCTTAGCCCAGAGAGAAAAACTAATCGATGAGACATGGACTATTCAATGTTATGTACAGTAAAGAACATGTTCTTGGGCACACACACATCTGTTCACAGTTTGAATTAATAGTAATTTAAATTTTTTGCTTCCTTACATTCCCTAACTTTGTTTAGTTGTCAGGTGTTGACTCTGTAGCTGTAGCATCGGATCAGAATGCAAACACGCTGTTCCCTTGTGTGATTTTGTTTCTTGTTATTTCCTAGTTATTAACAGTTTTACACTTAAACTTGGAAAAATTATTTAATTTGAGAACTTTCCAGGCTCGGAAATTATATAAGAAATAATGCATTACCTAAATGTTTTCAGATGTCGTGAAAAGAAAAGACATCTTGTCGGGTGGTCAGCTGGAGGGGTGAGCAGTTCTTATTCATTTTGACTTTTGCTCAGATTCAAACCACTAATTGGCTGCTGGAAGATGTGTTTACTTTAGAAGTTATAGCTCAAATAAAATTTCTTGTTTTGAGAGTGTAATGGTAATGAGACAAAAAAACCCAGGACATTCAAATTAGCTCTTCACTGGAAAAAAACAACAAAAGCTGTAGTTGGTCTTGGAATTTGCCTTAGACTTACTGGACAAAATCTTTTAATAATTGGATTTAACCTTTTGAAATAACCTAATCAGAATCACAAAGGCAGACAAATGATAGTTTAATGCCAATTAGCAGCATCTGTCACCTTAAAGGTCTCACAGTTAGTCAATACCTGTGTGTGAGATTTCAAAGCAAATCAAGGCAAGTAGCAGCAGACGATGACTGATCTGTCTCAGATATTTTCACAATAAACATGTCCAGGATGTGCTTCCTGCATTTCTTTTCATCCACTCAAGGAAAAGAAATGGTAGAAGGTGAGCATTTTGAATAGGAACCAAACTCACCCTTAGATCCTAATATGAACTAAACTCAACATAGGGACAGTGACAGCTGCACCTGGTCCTGGATCTGTGTAAAGAGGCAACTTGTGTATGTATGTAAGAACTTGTGTTATGTACGTAAGAAGTGCATCTGACAGGGAGGATGCTCAGAAAATGTTTTTCCAATGATGCTTTAAGTATGTGAGGTAGAGCTTTTTGAAAAGGTGTTTGTCTAGGGATGTGGGACGCTGTGGTGTTAAGAATTTTGTATTTTCTATATAAATAAAGGTTTACTGAATAAAACAGGCAACCTTAGTAAAAGTGCATAGAGTGTTTTTGCTGTTTCCCTGCCATTTTCTTTATTCTTCACTTTGTGTTGATACTTGATATGACTCAACTTAATATGACAAGTTGATGCAACCATCCACAGAACACAAAATGACAAATGATTTTCCAACAATTAAAATGTGACACTCAATAAATGCATTTTACATTTTATCACATGATAAAAAAAGGTAGGTATGAAGAGCAAATTACAAAATGTGCGATTTCAACTGTGAACAAGTGAACACTTCATGTTATTTTTCCTACGATAAAGCATTTCAACAGTTAATCAACTGAGTATTTTGGTATCCCTGACACCTAAGTATATATATATAAAAAAAATCCTCGGTTATATCATCTACCAAGTATTATTATTATTAAACCTGATGAGCTTTAATAGTCCTTCCTTGAATGCTTGTTCCCAGAAAATGCAGAGGAGACACGAGGCTCCTCCCAGTACTTCAACAGAGAAGCAAGAGGAGGGAAGGCTTGAGGAAAGACTTATTCAGGCCTTCATCTACCTTATTTCCATACCACTCAGACAATCATGTAGGTTACAGTGTCTCTAACTGGTTTTAGCAGTATTGATGAATATTATTATATTTGACAATGAGCAGCACATAAAAACATGTTAAAAAAAAATTAGAGATGGGAATTAATTTGGGGGTCCAGCAGTGTACCAGTGCGAGTGCTTCGGTGCCTTGTCATTTGGTAAGATTAGTATTTGATTTTCTAGCACATCTTTGATTTTCCAATGGGAATCCAAAGAAGTATATATACATATTTTTTTCAAATGTTTATCATAACATTCCCAAATGTCAGTTAGTTGCAGTGATTCAGCCGGAGTAATGAGCGTTCAAAAGACAAAATGACTATTTGAGACAAACTAATCCTGGAGCAAAAAGGAGAAATGCGTCCCGTCGACATCAGGGCTGTATGCATAAATAAGGAAAAGGCAAAGGGTGGCAGGAAGGAGGGAACTGGTGAATCTAGTAATTTGCATTTGATGACTCCTTGTCAAGCAGGAGTAGCCCCTGAGCTATTCTCATTTGAGCACATTCACAAATGCTTCATCCGTGCCTCTGTTCTTTAATGCCTTCCCATGTGCGGGCGTCACCGTCCCTGTTCTCTCCATTCAAAAGAAGAGACGGTATGAACACAGTCATTTGCAGGTGAGGTACTACATGTGTGGTATCCCGGTTTCTAAGCAGCGTTAATGTCACTGTCTCTTCTTCTTCTTCTTCATCCTCGCCCTCAGTGTGCAGGCCTCTCCTCGAGGTGGTGGGAGCAGCGGCGGTTTCTCAGGGCAGTAAGCTGTTGGCTGGTGTCTCTGTGGACTTGGTGCTGATCAGGCTCTCCTTGGGTCGGACCCGCTTACAGAATCTCACTTCAAAGTGGTTCCTAGGAGGAGGTGGGTGGAGGAGCAGGTTAGGTTAGTGTCACAACAAAGTTTAACTGGTATTTCACTCTTGAATTGATACTCAATGAACCAACAAAATGCCTGGCTGTGTCAATAGTTAACCACTGTTATAAAACAATGTTTCCAACACATAAACTAGAAGGTACTCTGTAACGCACAACAAACCTCTGCTAATGCTGAACAATTCTCCAATTTCCAAACTTAAGCCTCAGTTATGGCTTATATTTATCATTTGTTTTCCAGATATGATTTCACAACAAGTTCAGCGGCCGACAGGGAAGTCCTGGATGTCAGACAATCCCACTAACACTTGAACGCAGCGCAGCGTTTGAACAGCATTTTGGCAAAAATAAATGAATAAATAAATAAATAAATAAATAAAACATCTCAGATCCAGATTATGACCAATATCTAATAAGAAAATTCTTGGCACTAATACAAATCCATGTTACTTTGTGAGCTATCTGAATGCTGACGAGCACACAGACAGGGTGAAAACATAACCTTTCAACTACAGCGATGTGGACCCTGACAATAATACTCAAATGTGCTGCATCATACATCCTGTTTTTTCACCTAATACATTATCCAGTAACTAGTGGCAATGAATCCCAAGACGTGTGCGCGTGTTCATGTTAGAAAGACGCTGTAATGCAGCATTTAAAACCAGGACCATATGATGTAATACCCAAAATCCCAGACGATATCTAGTCTCATGTCAATATATTACCCGGCCATATTTATTTTTATTATGTGATGGTATAGTAATGGCAGCATGTTTTTGAGACTGCTACTATTGTAATGTATTGGGCAAAATGTAATCTCAAGTGTAGAGCAGGTGAATGAATACACTGTTGGTGACTGCTGAGCACAGGAATATAGGAATAGAAGGCATGCAATTCACAATTGAGCCACCTGGGGGTGCTGTAGTTGTGAATTTGTGAAACAGCTGAGCGTGGAGGAGATGCATGCATGATAACTCCAACAGTATACCTGCACTCTTCCCTTTGTTATCTTTAACGTGCAAGCCTAAACAGGGCTCCGTCTTATTAGCACAAGGGATGCACAGCCTTGATTAGGTCCTGTGAACTGATAAAATGACTCACTTCTTTGCCAGTTCTTTGGATATCTGCTCCAAAGTGCGTCCTTTGGTCTCGGGGACACAGAGGATGACGAACACCAGCAGAACGAAGCTCATAGCAGCATACAGGAACATCACATTAGGAACGCCAATCCTCTCTAGAAAAGGGGCAACAAAGAAACAAAAACATATGCTCAACTGTCTGCAAACAAGCCATATGAATGAGTCTGTTTGTGCGTTGCGTGGTGAGCCTCCCTGCTCCTCTACAGTGGTTGTGGCAAAAAAAGGTAAACTAGACTGACAGAAGTCATTGGGAAAACAAACATGAGATGTTGTTAATCTCTCACTTAGGGTTACAAACCTGTCAAACGCCCTGCACAAGTGAAAACACGCCAACTGAGAGTTTGCATGTCAAATATGCCAAGATTAAACAGACGACTAAAATACTTTGTACTATAATGTAGTCTGTTCTGCAGATAATTTAGTAATCGTTATATCGTAGTTAGTCGTAGTTTTTTATCAAATAAAAATACCAAATATTTTCTGGTAAAAGCTTCACAATTTGCTTGCTTTTCTGTTTCTTATGATTACAAATACTTTAAGATTTCTATGGCTGCTGGTCAGATTAAGGAGGCAATTTTCAGACCTTATCTGCACTCCAATAACTTGTGATGGGAGTTTCTCATTACTTTTGATATTTGAGAGGTAATCACTAGTTAGTAGATGCACTACACTGCATTTTGTTGCCTAATTTATTCCTTTTTGAATAATTTTTAACTATCATTTTTGATATCCCTACAAATGGACCAGCCTTTTTTTTACATCTATGACATGCACTTTGAATTCCCACTGTGTATAAAAAGGTGCTATGTAAATGAACTGGCCTTGTAGCCAAAAATTAAAATTGTAGGCAAAAAAGCTAACCCGAATAAAGCTCCATTGAGGTTAAAGTGCTGTGGTTGTCTGCTAGCCAATCAGCATAAGTCCAGCCAGGTCACAGTTGGCATGAAGCCCCAATTCAGACTAACACAGACACACACACACACACACACACACCTGTGATGGTGAGGAAGGTCATGGAAATGATGAGGTTGGTGGCCCAGTTGACGGCTGACACCACAGACACAGCCTTGCCTCTGACCCCCGTGGGAAAGATCTCACTGAGCACCACGTACACCACTGGAACATGGAGGGAAACACACAAACACACAAGTGAGAAACAAGGGTTAATGGATGATGTCACATTATCAGGATGTCCACACATATCAGAGGGTAACTCAACGTTGGCTTGTTATTATGACTTTTTTTTTTTTTTTAACTGAACTTGGGAAAGTACAAGGATTTTCATGGATTTCTCTCTCCAGGAAAGTATTGTGAATTGGGTTAATCTACAATGGGATTTTCCAAACTGTAAAGTATATCGGTATAAAGGCAGTATTATGTTCAACAGCAGGCTCAGAGTTCAGAAATACATCTGAAATGTTGATTTTGATGCAGAAGAACTTTGCTTATTTTGACAAAAAGAAATAGGCATAGATGGATAAAATAAATTAGGTAAAATGTTCATGTTGAAATTAATAGAAACGTAAGACTTTTTATAGACTTTTAAGGGCTGAATTTAACAGATTTTACAACTTTAAAATGCCTGCAAACATCTTGATTATGAATTCAAATATGATTCAGCATAGATTTGCACAATATTCATATCTGACAAATGTGTGTGTGGTATATGGGTCAGGTTTGACAAACTGGCATACAGAGCACCTTGATTATAAAGTCAAATAATATGACCCAGAATACATTTGCACAATATTCATATCTGACAAATTTGTGTGTGGGGTAGAGGTCAGGTTTGACAGATCGACATACATAGCACCTTGATTATAAATTCAAATAATATGATCAAGGCTGGATCGTGGTATTTGATATGGCAGATATGAATTTTGTGCAAATGTATGCAGGATCATCCATGCATGCATTTGCACAATATTCATATCTGACGTATCTGTGTGTGGGATATACATAGGTCAGGTTTGACATTGACATACATGGAAAACTTTGCCCCAGAATGCATAAGCTACTTATGGTTGTTTACGATTGCAGTTAAAAAGCTTAAAATCTGGGGTCATGCAGTGTAGATCTGGGGCAAAGTATTTCAATGTACACTTCATCCAAGCCTATTTGTAATACTGTAACCACAGTGATACTGTGTACTACATGTTAGGTATAACTTTGTAAATGTTACAAGTTGCTGTAATCTGCACTAAATACCTCGTGCTATTTTTTTTGTACATGCTGTGCCTGTCAATCAATATGGGTCATGCATGCTCTACATCAGAGTTAGGCAACAGTGTGCCATGGAGGGCCGAGGGTATGCAGCTTTTCAAAACCACACCTGTCCTCTGCAGTGGAAGTCGTGTTGAAATCACTGGGTGTAGTTTTTGGCTGCAATAAAAACCTTCTAACTCTTGCCAGCCCACAGCATCTGTTTGTGAATACTTGTTCGGCACAGACTAGCAAAACAAGTTTGGCAAAGTAACACAATAACCGCAAACATTTTATGTGAATGGCTGAAATGCAGACAAGACATTACTGTCTCAAAAACTGTAACATCATCACAGTACCCGCTGAGCAGGCAGAAACAGGTTCATTTTAATTTCTTCAGCCCACTATGCCTCTCCTGCCTCTTTCCATCTTCCTCAAAAAACGAAAATGCAGAAAATGTCTACGGCAAAAACAGCCACTACTCAAACGGACAACAAATCAACAGACTGATCTCTGTGTGTCTCCCTGATTCAACATGCCAGGATGCAAATTTTACTGCAGGTGAGAAACATTCAACTGCATTCGCTCACGTGCAAACACAACTTCAGCAAGTGGGTGAGTGAATGGGTTTGTATGAGTGTGTTCTTACTGGGGCCGAGGCTAACGGAGAAGGCTGCCACGTACACCAGCAAGCTGATCAAAGACACCCACTTCAGTGAGGTTGACAACTCCACATGAGTCCTCTCTCCTCCTGACTCCCCCATCCCATCATCCTCTCTGTTAGTCCTCAGTGCCTCTGCCTCCTCAGTTCTCCACCGGCTGGGGAAGGCAGTGGTCAAAATGTCACTGTTGTGCATTTCTGCAGAGGTACTATTTGAATTCCACAGCTTGTGGGTTTGATTTAGTCCAGACTGGCTCTGACACAGGCTGGTGAGGTGGGTGTGGCTTTGCAACGTCACCGCGCCCAGTGTGGCTAACGACAGAGCCATAGCGACAGCGCCCACACACAGGAAGCTCTTGGGTCCCAACCGGTCGACAAACAGCACAGCGGGGATGGTGCCCGCCACTTTGACTACCCCGAACCCAGTGGAAGCCAAGGTCGCAGCGGCGTCACTGTGGAAGCCAACGCTGCGGAGGAGCGGCGAGGCGTAAGACAAGATGTTGGGCTGGCCAGTTGCTTGCTGGAGAAACACCAAGGCGACGCCTGTTAGCAAACGCGAGCGCAGGTTGGCCTTGGCACTGAAAAGCTCCTGGAACCCATGCTCGGCCTCCTCTTTGAGCGCGGCCTGGATGTCTCTGAGTTCCACTTCCACGTGCTCCTTATTGCCATCCCTGAGTCTGGCCAGGACCGCCCTGGCCTGCTCCGATTCACCCCGGGCAACCAGGAAACGTGGACTGGGCGGCAGGAGGAAAAGTGCAATCATCTGGAGCAGTGCTGGGGGGATCACCAGTCCGAATGTATACCTCCAGCCATGGGGCAGGGCGGCGAAGGCATAACTGCAGCTGAACCCCAGCAGCACGCCCACCACCAGCATCAGTTCGTACAGCGTCACCAGCAGGCCCCTCCTCTCCCGCGGTGAGATCTCCGCAATGTACAAACACGCTGCAGTCCCTGACAGTGCCGTTCCCATGCCGACGACCACCCGGCCCAGCGTCAGCGCGGTGAGCGAGGTGACGGCGATCAGAACGACAGTCCCCCCGACCACCAGGGCGGCGCTCAGGAGCATGGAGCAGCGGCGGCCGTAGCGGTCCAGAAAGGGGCCTCCGGCCAGGCATATGAGGAGAGCGCCGAGCAGGTGGGAGCTGACCAGCAGTTCCTGTTCCCGGCAAGAGAGGGAGAGGAGGCCCCGCAGCTGGAGCAGGACCCCAGAAGTCAGGCCCATTTCGTAGCCCAGCATCAGGCCGCTCAGAGAGGCCGCTACAGCTGCTACCACGACCAGCCAGCTGCAGCCTGCAGAGAGAGAGAGAGGGAGAGAAAGAGAATGAAATCAAGTGAAGGTCCAAAAGTGTTCTTTGAGGAGAAAAACTTGCACTGTATCTCTCTACATTTTTACATATAGCATATGAGAAAACACCCACCCAACATAAGATATAGAAATCTTGACTTTTTACATGTCCACAGTAATTAACCCACTTTGCCCACCTCAGTCTCTGGGGATTTTGTGTCCTTTCTCTTGCCTTTTATGTGTCAAGGGAACATGCATCATCCCCAAATTGAGAAGTGCCCAAACAGTGAAGATGTAGGAGTCTGTAAAATCTTTTGCAATGGTTCTATTGCAAGCTCAGTTTCCTGGACAAGGGGTTCACAGTGATCCCGAGTTGAACTACTGAGTGGGAATGTGGCTTGATTCAATGAGGTTTGACTTCCCATGTGAACCTTTCTGTCTACTGTCTTCTATGGTTTCATCTGGAAACATTAAGGAGCGCTATGTGTCGTTTAGTGAACACATCAGGATATCATTAGCATATTAGAACTGTTTTGTGCCATCTTGGTGACCAATTAAGATGGAACTGTAGAAAGATCAGATTGTGTGATATGTGACATACTTTGCAGAGTTGATTATCAGTGGCATAAACTTGTAATTTTCCACCCCTTTTTTATTACGTGGTAGTTTTGGAGCAAGTACAGGTTCAGATGTGGCAATGGGGCATTAAGGGTGGGACGACCAATGATTAGTGATCAGCCGTCTTCTACCAATTCACACCCACTTAATGTCATAACGTCTTGCCCCTCCCAGTGAATTGAGAGAGAGAGAGAGAGAGAGAGAGAGAGAGAGAGAGAGAGATAAGGTTCAAGATAGTATGTGTGTGAAACAGTTATTCTGAGATATGCTCCCAATTATGAGAATCCACAGTAAAGTACCAACTTTCAAGTCTACACACTTAAAAGTGATAAACGATACAGACCACTGCAGTAAAATTTTGCTGACATGTACGAGAAAATGTAACGCCAGCTGCCGGCGCAATTTCCCTTCTTCTGATCATTTTAACCTGTTTCAAATTTCCAAGGCAGCAGCCAATGAGGCAGCAGAGTAGTGATTTGTTGAAAACTACATTCAAGCCCCTGTGTTGGCACGCATCCACCATGCTGAAGTGCTCTTGAGCGAGGCATTGAACGCCAACCAGTGCTCTGACCTGTCAATTTCCTTATCAATTAAGCATAACATCATTGATATTAGCAGCCAGTCTAGTGTATTTGGAGCACTTAGTTTAGGGAAATACAATGCAATTCTTACTAAACCCATAGCTGCCAGGCTTCCGCAGCTAAAAATGCAAATGCAAAAGTCTGTGCAGGGTAATAACCATCTTGTTTGAGCTGCAATCAATCTGTCTCTATGCCTGCCAGCATTATGAACGCAATTATGATTTGCAAGTTTTGGACAATCTGTTTATCTTTTTGACATCAATTTTGACATCTGTCATAAAGTGCTTATTCGATTACAACATAAATAAAGAATCTCAAGTGAGTAAAGCTCCAGCAAATAGGTCTGCATGTCAGGTAAGTGAGTTACAGAGAAAAGCGATGGGGCAAGCAGCCAAACAGACCATGTAGATAGAAGAAGAAGATAAGATTAGATAGAAAATTGCTGACTGGATTTACGCGCAGGCAGTGGGGAAATTTCTTGGCAAATCACTCTGACAACATGATGTCAGAGAGAGAGGGAAAAAAAGAAAAGATTTCAAGGAATTGCGGGGCATAATTTCTGACTTGTCAACAGTTTTCTGTCTAGCTTTTCCCCCCAGTAGTGAAGTCGTCTTAACAGTGCTGACTAAGCAGAACTCACAGGTCAGAAGTTCACAAAAAGAATGTTTCTTTTTGTAAGCTTGTCTTGTAAGCCATTTTGTGTGTGTGTGTGTGTGTGTGTGTGTGTGTGTGTGTGTGTGTGTGTGCATAAATGTGTATGTG
>OMLF01028627.1:0-23528 GCA_900302615.1 Holocentrus rufus
AGAGCTCCAGCATGTTGAGGTTGCAGGCTCTGTGTGGGGCTGCATGGTAGGCAAAGCCGCAGCTCTCGCTCTGTGTGTCTCTTTGTCTCCTTCTCTCTGTCTGTCAGACATCTGGCTGCAAACATCTTTAAGATTCCAACAATACCTTGGCATGGGGGGAAAACCCCACAGCTGAAAAAAGCAGCCTCAGCAGTCTGAGTCTGTTCCAGCTCATATCGACTCCAACAATCTCTCTGTGGCCTAGTAGGCCTCTCTGAACTGAAAGATCCGGCCCTGCCAAGAGTTAGGAGCCTCTGCAAGAGGAATGAGGGGGCGAGGTCTAAAGAGGGAGCTCATTTCTGCCCCAGTTAAAAACCAGGGGGTCAGCAGTGTGCGTGTGTGTGTGCGTGCGTGCGTGCGTGTGTGTCTGAATGGCAGCTAGGCTGTTCCAGCTGTTGCGCTTCATCTTGGCAATTAGCTGTAATCAGCTCTCTGAGCTCTCTGGGTGTTCTAAGACGCCACTTTCACACGCTGGCACTCCACCGGATATCCCTCATCACCACATCACACACACACACACACACACTCACACAGACATACAAGTATGCACACTGACATTCACACACACACACGTGCATGCACAAAATATTTAAAAATGACACTTCCAGGAATAGCTCAGGGTATGATTATTATTAAATTGAAGACACAAGGTAATGCATACAGATAAGTAATTGGTGACACTCGTGTTTAGATTTTTTTTGTATTAATGTTGCTCTATCTGGAACCGTATGTGTGTGTGTGCGTGCATGTGTGTGATCTGCTGTGGTTGCTTGTAGCCAGGTCTCTGAGGGCCTCTGCAGCCTGTGGCTCTCGTTCTGTTCGAGCCTCCCCATGTGTTGCACACATGTTCCTCCAGCCTTGTGAATCGCTCTTTGTGAGGAGCAGCATCCTTCACAGCAGTTACTGTACTTCCCCTTGTTACAAACGCTGACCTCGTCCCCCTTTCCACCTGACTGAGATCACCCTCACCCCTGCATGTTGGACAAAGTGGGTGCACGCACACATGGGAGCGCACGCACATACTGTGGAGGCATGCATGCATGTATGTGCAAGTGGGGGTACAGGCACACACACATACACACACACACACTCCCACAGAGAACAGAGGTTATCCCCTACCTATTCCAGAACTACTGTGACTGATCCCTGGGACCAAGG
Organism: Holocentrus rufus; assembly: GCA_900302615.1. Lineage (NCBI taxonomy): Eukaryota > Metazoa > Chordata > Actinopteri > Holocentriformes > Holocentridae > Holocentrus > Holocentrus rufus. The sequence continues at coordinate 1,198 of OMLF01028627.1, forward strand.
GGGATTATCAGATAGTCCAGTGAGCTCGCCATGCCACTCCTCTTCCCCACAGTGTGTGGGCCTCGTTGCCCCACAGAGGCACCGCAGGCAGGCCGGGACGACTGCTGCACGTACGGGGCAACAGCTGCTGGACAGAATGGAGCTGAAAATTCCATTCCCAGCACCCAAAAACAGGACCCCGATAAGATTTGCATATTGCGAGAAAAGCAGAAAATTATGGACTTCACTGCGGTGCAATTTCATATCGTATACGCAATGCGCATACGCCAGCACGGTGCCTTCACTATTGCAGTTGAATTATAATTAACCCATAATGCATGACTTCAGAAGCTACAGAAATGCATTAATAGGATCAGCAGGCCTTTATTGGAATTTATGTTACTCTTCAATAAAAAGGCACTTAGTCATGATATTTGTAATGATTGTCATTTGATGCTTGAATGGAAATTTGCATGAGAACACTTCAGCTTGCTGACATGAGGGCTTGATTTCGGGTCCTTTGGGTTCCCTGCAGCACCGTGCTGTTATCTGCTGCTGGATGGGTTACTGTGCTGCCTCCTCAGTCTGGGATCTTTATATAAAGTCTCCAACCCCACCCTGTGTACACACGCAGGTCCTGCTGACTCATCCCAGACACCCCCATCACACACATGCACACACACTGATAGAGAAGCCCCCCCCCACCTCACACAAACAGACAAACACACGCATATATACACCGCATACACACACATACACACACATACACACATGTTGACCCTGGACCAGAGTGGAGCTCAGCACATTCTTTCGGGGCATGTTGACACCCTGGCAGGATCTATGAGGAGGTTCTGGCATCAGGAGCATTTTGTTATTCCAAAGTTCCTGCTCTTGTGAATACTAACTCCCCCATCTTATACCCACAGAACAAATAAGAACCCAGCCAAGTATTCCAGTCGCACCACATGCAAAATTAGTGGATTTTGGAACCGTGACCGAGTAGACATTTACTGTTTCTTCCTCGGCCTCCGTCAAGTTCACTGCTCGGTGTTATTTTGTGTATCCATTCCTAAAAGAATCACTTCTCATCCCCTCAAATGTGCAGACAACCAAACTGCTGAAGATTCAGAAGCCCCCATAGAACATGCGAGGTGGTGCTGTGCTAACTTTTTCGACAATGCTAGTGGTTTCCACCGGTTCAAATTATTCGATTCTTTCCACAAAAGGTCCATGAAGAGCGTGTTCGCACATGACAAGATGTTTTTAGAAATGTTTGGTGAGGCTGCAAGTTGATTTTAAGGTAAGTGGTGGAACATGTCACTTATTATTTTACAAAATGGTGGATAAGGAGCTCCTGTGGCCCGGTGCCAAGTTTCCTCTAGGATTATAATGTGCATATCGATCTCTTCCTCTGTTTGAAAGACCAGTAGCTCCCTTGTTTTGGAGTCCGTCCAGTTTCAAGACATTTTTGAAAAACTTTGTTCACCTTGCTGCTTTCAAACTTTCAGTCCTCCTGCTCCAAACCAATGCCTGCCTTGGGGAAACTGCAGGATGATATACGCCCCCCTTGAGTCTCTTGTGAACATGCTTGACCTGGGACTCTTACAGTTTTTGTTCACAGTAACACCACAATGGAGTTTCACTAGGGCTTGAGAGGGGGGGAAATTGTTGGTTCAGCTTTTTGCAACATTGTCTCCCATTCCCATTCATGAATTTCTTGGGGAAGCTGCATCTGTTGGACAACTTATCCAAGCACTGGTGAGAACACACTAAAATCTCCTGTATAACCAGCTCCACTTCTCCATACTAAAATTTGAAATTACATTATGTTGAGTGATAGAACGCTACCAGCTTTGTCCAAGTAACAGGAGTCATATTTTAGTCAAAAAAGTTGTTAGTGCTTTTTACTATATGCCATGTAGATTTATACATTTGTTAAAATTAAATATAATTAATATACTGCTGCTAATGTGTTTATTTTTGAATGTTTCAATTTAGCAACCACTTACTCATCTGTTGCATTTTTTCCCATTGCCCAACACAATGGAAACAGGCAGTGCAAAGCACATTATTTTTACATTATATTTCTGTGTAAATTACTGACCATTAAACTTTAAAGATGTTACAAGTTCTATTTTTCTCATTTTTGAGATAAAATTATCGGCCCACTATAGTTCAGCGGATTGTGTGCTAAAGAGCATGGAGCCAGCGCTGTACCAGGAACAAATGGATGGTGTCAGTGTCTTGTCACTAAGCTGAACAATGGACCAGTGAGCCCGACCTGGTGTAATGTATTGCTTTAAGCTCCTACTGGAGAGCAGAGACAGATATGCGGAGCGATAGCAGGCGCTAACCCTGGTGTTCCAGTTACAAGATAGTATGTCCCTGTCTTTAGTTTGATGCCGGGACATAAATCACACGGTGCCTGGGCCAGTACATTCAGCTGAGTCCTGGATGTGTCAGCTGGGCAGGCTGGGGGTAGCTGTACATACTGTATGTGGTGTCTGGTATCTGTAATCTGGTTCAAGCATGCCCCGCATGGCCGTCTTTATGACCGAACAACACCAGGTTGAAGAGCTGATGACTGCAGGAGCACATCGAATGACATATCTGGTATTTCATTCCTTTTAGATTAAATAAAACTTGAACAATCCCATCAGGAAATTGAAGATGCAGCTGCATAGGGACAGATTAGAACAGGATAAATACAGAATATTAGAAAACAAATACTTACAACAAAAGAACATATGGGGAGTAATACAATAAATAAATAAAAAGCATCTCCTGGCAGATTTACAGATTAGAAACAGATGTGCAAATTCATGGTTTGCTCCATAAATGTTACCTTTTATGCCATGACTCTGAACCGACGTTTCAAACAACCCAGTTGGAGTCCTCTGCAGCCACGGAGTGTTTCTCTTTGCCTGTGTTTCACTGCATTTCCTGCTCCATGATGAACCTGGCTAATTAGTAGCAGCTTGTTGTGACCCGGGTCTATAAATAGAGCTCCTTGTGCCTCAGGCCCTCTTTTAGTCAGGCTCTCTTAGTGGTCTCAGAATGGCTTTACCAGTGTGGGGCACAGGAGAGCTAATGTCAAACACATGTGCCGGGGAAAAGGGTTTACACTGAAGGCAAGTGAAGATGTTTCATCTTTTAAGTGATAATTACTTGATTCCTACTCCGCTCCTCTCAGCATTAGCCTTTGATCTCCGACGTGTCAGCGTGCAAGACAAGCATAAAATTACAGGAGAGCGTAATGAGTTTGAAAGCCCCGTACTTTACTATTATATATGTAATTACAGAATCTCTCTCTCCTTCCATCGGCCTTTATTTCTCTCTTTTTCTCAGACCATTTTTTCTTAACTTTTTGTGTCTCTCGTGTGTGTACATGCATGTGCGTGTACGTGTGCATGTGTTGCATGCATGCCTGCTGACACATTCTCCGTTGACTATGGCATGACTCAGATGCCAGTGGAATAGGGTGCGTCTCCCAGTGCCAACTGCACATATTTTTGAAGTCAAGATTTGCATGCGTCTTTCAGAGAGCCCCCTCACTTGTAAACAGAACCAGCGTCCGTGGGAGGGAATTGGGAGCTCCACTTATTGGCATTGTGGTGCTATTAGCAGCATTCAATAGAGTATTGTATCTTGTGAGTGTCCCTTTTAATAAAGAGTGGGTTTTGCCGCAGCCTGAAACAGGCTGACTTGTGTCTATTTCAAATGAAGTGGAACAAAAGAATAACATCTCTGTCCAAAAATAAAGCGCTGTACCTGCCCTCATGGAGAGAATACTGTGCTCTTATTGAGTTCGTGGACTGTTTGTACTGAATTCAAACAGGAGAGACTTAGGAGTCCATTCACTGCTGGAGGGTTGAGTCTCTGCCCCTGTGTGCTTTCTCCCCCCCCCTCACCTCCTACCCACCGCTCTCCATCCCCTGACCACTTCCTCCTGCCTTTGAAGCTGGACGCCCCTCCCTCCCGCTGCCAGACAGGATACCCCACATCCTGTGAGCAGGCAGGAAAGAGCCCCACTCCTCGCCCCAGACACAAATCTGCGCTCCAGCAGCCTCCAAGCACCGCTCCAGTTCTAAACGTCACTCCAGCACAACACAGAAACCCACGGCGCGGCGTCCTTTCTTATCATTCTCAAGCACGGACCGTTTTGTCCGCCGTGATGGCTTCAAGCGAAAATCAGACCGTGCACGGCGGCGCGAGGCTCTTTTAAGCCTCGCGGTATTGGAGGTGCACCTCGGGCGTATGAGGATCTCAGCAGCTGACACCAATTTGCCTGAGCCTCTTTTTGGATGGGCTCTCCCATGCTTCAGTGAACGCCGGCCAGACCTCCATCTGATGCAGAGCCAGTAGTGGTTTTGGTCGCCGCACTGATAACCACATGCAGATCAGGAATTTGGTTACCAGTCTTTGCAGCTTTCTCCAGCTCATGCAGTTGCTCAGTGGAGGTCTGTCTGAGGGTCAGCTCAGACTATAGGGGGCGGCCAGTGACATCACTCCATCACTGTCGCAGCTGTTCAGTGAGAAGCATCGCAAAGGGAGAAAACTGCACATGAAAAGCTGCATTGCGGCACATAATTAGTTTGATTTTAACCTGTATAATTATCCAGGGAAAGTTTACTCTCTTTTCCAGCAACGCCCTTCTTACTTGTTGTTCACACTGGGAGCTGCCCAGTATAACTATAGTCTTCTTCTGGTGACCACTGAGCAGCCACACTGAGGCAACGGGAGGTGAACTGCCTTGCTCAAATGCACCTTGGCAGCGGTTGCCAAGGGAGGGGAGAGTGTTACTCACTCATTCTCCCCACCCACATTCTCCCAGCTGATCCAGGGATTTGAACCGGCGATGTTCCAACCACAAGCCTCCTTCTCATGTCACATGTCTCGATTTATGATGAAACACGAATGCCATGTTTCCTTCGAGTCAAAAAAAAAAAAAAAAGGGGCTGGGCAGTTTGAAACTCAAGTTGTATTAAAAAAAGAGACTTTTATTGTTGGCATTTATTTAGATTTTACTGCTAAACTTGATATACTACAGCTCCGCTCTTCACGGCCGCTAAGTGTCGCAGCCACTTGGATTAGTTGTCCGTTTCGTTCCCGATGCGGAACTCTGTGCTTTCCCATCCGTCTGCAGTTTGAGGTCAAAGGGAGTCAACCCAAGAACTAAGCCCCACCAAACCTTCCCTGACGTTCAAAATGTCACTTGTTTTTGGACAGGCATGTCAGCTTGTCAGAATATTGCTTTTCAGTGCCATGAAAACAGGCACACACCCAAAAAGCTTGGCCTCCTCCCTCAAAGGAGAGAGGGGGCGAGAAAGAGGGAGAGAGAGAGAGAGACAGCGGCGGTTGTGGTCTTGAACTGAACAGCTCCACAGCATGGCCAGAACGATTGTTCCCCGTCCAGCTGCAGCAGTCTAACCTCTGCCAGCGGCAATCAGCCTGGCTGTCCTGTCGGCTTTCAGGTGTGGGAACCCCGCTCTGCCAGGCAGCCATCAAACGCGGCGCGGTAATTCAGACCATTAAGATGCAGTGCAGAGGTCTGAGAGCTGCCGTACGGGAAGCTGGCAGGGAGACAGATTCACACACCACTCCCAGCATTAAACAGCCGGGCTGGGCAGAGAGAGAGAGAGAGAGAGAGAGGGAGGGAGAGAGAGAGAGAGAGAGTGCAGGAAGGTGGACTGACCAGCAGAAGTCTATTCATTCAGCTAGACCAGTATCCCAGTGGTATCTGGGTCATACCACATGGACCAAGGATTGCGTCTTTCTTTGAAATGTCTATTTTTTCTTCTTCTTTTTTTGACTCTTCATTCAGCCATGTCAGCCAATATCAGCCGTGTCTTGGTATGTACTGTAGGCGTCGATGCCAGAAGTGGCTCTGTGTGACTGGCTTTGTGGCCCAAGGATCATAAAGCCTACTCATGGGCCCTGAAACAGTCGTGCCCCTACAGCAGGCAGCTCCTGCTCCCAGTGAGATACAGACAAAAATAAACCGTCGTCTCACAAAGGCAGAGGAGACCAGCCAGGAAAACACAGACCCATATTATATAGTGGGCCCTTCTGCCCATAGTCAAGTTCTCCTCTGACACGTTATACACCAACGCCATACGATGGCTCATCCAAACTATGCTCCCCTTTATGGGGCTCAGAACGCCTGTTTCATTTAACAGACACACTTTTTTTTATGGTGACGACAACCTGCTTCATAGGCGACTACCTCAACTACATCTGCCCCCATTCATTTCCCATCATGCTCTTCCACTTAAATAAATCAGCTGTGGGCAGGAGGCGCCTCAGACCTCTGAGCCGGTCCAGGATGCAGTACCTGCTGCCTGGCAGGCACTGCGCGGTGCGGTGCAGGACTTGGCATGAGGTGTTGGTCTGCTGGACTGTAGCAACAATGTGGGGTGCTGCAGCGGGAGGCTCACTATGCATTTCTATAGGACTGAAGTCGGAGTGAAGGTCTGGAGCTGAATGTGTTTGTGTGCAGTGACAGGAGACACCTAGTGGCCTCTTTGGATCATAATACAGAGTAATGCTTTGATGGATAATAATACACAACTTTAGTGTCAAAAATGCTTTTTTTCCATGTCTGACTAAATGTATTAAAGATGCAACGGGACGGGTGGGTAAGGGCATCACATTGCCCTGCTCAAGATTCAAGGTGATGCTTCTCCTCTCTTCTCTTCTCTTCTCTTCTCTTCTCTTCTCTTCTCTTCTCTCTGGTTAAGAAAGACAAGGATCCAATGCGCAGGGCGTTCAGTGTATTCACCAAGGCAGGGGGTCTCCTCCCTCCAGCGGCCTGCCATAACATGGAGACCGACTACCGGCCCAAGCAAACAATAACACTGCTGACCTACTTGATGTGTTGACATCATAGAATATGAGTGATAATGTTATTGTTTCACAACGTTGATATGTGTCAGTGTCTCCGGCCTCTAGACATGTGTTTAACTCTAAATGCTTCAGTCAAGTAGAGACGAGGAAGGCGACGTGGTGGGGGAGCGGGGAGCCTGCATGGGGACCACATGGGGACACGCTCGCCTGTTGACACTTTAGCTTTTAATATGTTTGAATTGGCACGTGAATTAATGTTCGCTGACCCCCATAGTTCAGGTTTACTTACGTTCCCTGCCAGACGCTGCACACCGCTCTCCTTTCCCATCAAGCCCCTCACCCTGACGGTTGCCATGCCGATTGTTCCTGCCACCCATTACTCTGTGTTAGCTGTGTTTTGACAAACTTCTTGCTGTTAAATGCTTAGTTGGAGGTGATGGGGGGTCAGAGGCAGAGCTGGGGTATGAATTACAACAGCAGCAGCGGCGGCAGCAGCACATGTCAGACGATAATGACTTTGACATAAAAAATGTACAGTGTATGCTTATGTATGAAGAGTTTTGTCAATGTATGCATGCACTGAAAAAAAAGTCATTTAGTCTCATATTCACTCTTAAAATCTTTTTTTAATGAAATGAGGCAATGTAGTTTCACTTATTTCAGGATTTTTTCTGGGAACAAGAAAAATTATGTTGAAACAAGGCAGAATAAGGCAGATCAGACTCCTGGGATCCAGAAAATGACACAAACAAGTTAATTAGCATTGGGATCAAGTGGGATTATCCATCCCACTGGCAGATTTTTTTACCTTGTTTGAAGAAAAACAAGATTTTAAGACTGAATATGAGACTAAATGATCTGTTAAAATGGAGATTTTTTTGCAGTCTATGTACACATTTCAAGTGGTGTTAACTACTTATGTTCCACCTAGTATGCATTACATATGTACATGCAGAATTGTGAGTGCAGGGATCTGTGAGTAGTCGAGAAATTCAATTAATCAAAGAGCCCAAGGCGAGTGTTGGACCATTAAAACTAAGTATGGCTTCCTAATGACAGAGGCCTGTTTGTTGCCGAGCCTCATGGTCTCTCTGCAGCGGGACAGAGGCAGCAGTGCCAACGTGCCAAACTGTGGAAGTGGGTCAGTGCACAGTTACACAGTGGCCGTAACACATACATCACGCGTGCACCTGTACAAACATACAGAGGGAGGGAAAGCAGAGCAGAGCTGGGACGGCGTCACCTCCCAAAGTTGAATTTAAACCCAAATACTAGGCCACTTTTCACCCACAAAAAATGCTCTGTAACCAGGTTTTCCTGTCTCTTTCTCAATGGCGGCTTCTGTCTCCTATGTGCTTTGGCCAGGGCCGTAGATTTCACATGCTAAGTTTAGATACCCGTATCTGAGAGATTTATTCACAGAATACCCTATACAACTGTTTCACTTTACTGAATGAATAAAGGATGTAAATGTTATAATTTTTCTGGTGTCGAACTTCTTACAGTCTGCGGTATCCTGATATCCTGTTTGTTTGACGCAGAGACGGTCCTGAGAGAACAAGATCTCTCGCCTGCGACAAAGCCAAGACCGCAGAGGCAATATATTTTACAGGCTTATTTGCATCCAATGGTTTATGTTCTCAGCTATAACCCTTTATAGTTCAGAGCCTATAGCTATGACTCAGCAATCAAACGACGCGTACGGCTGCATGCAGTCAAAGGATTATGCCAAAGCCTGTGTGGTTTTGTGAGCGTATGTTGAGGCATGTCTGCAAAGAGCAGGGAGTTATTTTATGTCAAAGGTCTCTGTGTCCAGGGATGCAGCACGCTTCTCAGAGCGGGAGGCTACTATTACATCTACTGTAATCAGAGATGGAAAGAGTCATATATCACTATTTTACACAACTATTACTAGTTCTAGTAAGGGCATGAGTTGTGGAAAACTACTCAAATATAAGTAAAGCTGTAGCTCATAAATAAATAAATAAAGTACTTTGTTTTAAAATCATTAAAGGAAGCGTAAACCCAGTTAGAAATGGGTATTTTCTTATTTTGTATCATTCTTGAGTTCTATTTTCTTCAGCCATCAAGATCTTCATCCTAAAAGTCTACAGTAATTTATTCATTGAAAATATCCCATTTGTTAGAACTCTAACTCTTACTACTACCACAACAATATGTTAGCAAATGTTTTCCTAGAGTTGATGTGAGAAAGTCCATGACTGACTCCATTGCTAGCTAAAGCTCTATAAAAGATGCTTTGCTAGCCCTCATCTCTTCTGATACAACATTAGTTTTTATTGTCATTATTTGGGTGTAGAAAACATGAAACTGCGAGACTCTGAAGTATGTACAGCGAGGCCTGTCACTTGATTTCTTCAGACTCAAATGAGCAGTTTTTCTGCTAATTACCAGCTACTTTCACATGTAATAGTGGAGTGATCCAATCAGAACACACGTCAGTTTATGTTCCTCCCGCCTCCATTTGATTGAGTCTTCAGCTGCACCTGTTATCCTCTGCTAGGCTCAACAAACTGCAGAAACAGTAACTGTTAGCTCGTTAGCACGCCACATTCATTTTATGCCGTTCTTGGATATAAATACATCATTTTACTGAGGATTATTTTACCAATATATTTTAATCAAAGATTACATATTTCAGTTTAACATCCCTGTAAAATTTTGTGCACATTTTAAGACTTTTCTCCCAAAAGGAATAAGTACAGAAAAATAACTGCTCAAGGACTCATAAAAAATAGTTACCTAAAGGTACCCTGAAAATCGTATAGTTCTAAGTTATAACTTTCCTCATAAAGTAGGTCACACTTTAAGTTAGAGACAATCCCAGTGAACAATGTGTTCCTCATACAGCTGTGTGCCATGCTTCCCTCTCTTTGCTTGTTTGTTTAATGATAAATGTCACGAGCAAACGGAGATGATGGACTGTCCTGCACAGAGCTTGATGAATTCCAGACCCAGAGCAGGAAACATAACAAATGATGAGGGCCAGTGGGTGTCACTGTCAAGCCTGCGGATCTGGAGAGGATCAAACCAAGGGGAAGGTCACGTTCATATCTGGGGTCACTCAAGACCATCGCTCAACATCAACCCTGGTACAGACAGAGAGCATATAAACAGTCTGTGTGGGATTTATGCAAACCTCAAAAAAGTCTGCTGCTTTCTCATTCATTCATGTTCAAGCTCAATACAATCATGGCATTTTTTCTTTTTGCAATATGTCTCTAAGGTGGATGAAAGTCGTCGTCTGTATCCTGTATTTAAAGAGCCAATGTGGGGGAAACCTAAATCACTCCGCGGGACAAGTGTATGATTGTATGCCAGTGTCGTGATTGGCACCGGTTTGTTAGGGATTTAATAACTTTACCTCAGTGTGTAAATGTTTTAACAAGTTTACTCACATTGTCTGAACGTTTCAGACCTCAAATATCAAAAGCTGAACCGGCAGAGGTGGCGGCCCCGCTGTCCCTCCTCCGTGTCTGCCCTACACTCCCCGGCACGGGCTGTCATGTATGACAGAGAAGTAAACAACCTCTTCAAAGTTGCGCTCTTTTAAAAGTATGAATAAATTGCTGCAGCCTTGTAAAGTTTAACAGCTGTTTGGTTGCTCATTTGCACTTTCCTGCGTGGCTGGTGTTGAGATTGGAAAATGTCCCTGACAGCTTGCCTGTTATGAATCTACTTGTTCCCATAAAACATTTCTTTATTTCTGTGGGATTTTTCCAAGGCTTTGGCGCACGGGCCAGTGTCAACGCTTTCTTCTCATTGAGGGAAGCTTGTAAAGAGAAATTCCTGTAAAGTGGTTCATTAAAACAACGAGTTGATTAAGAAGATTTTATTTCAAAACAGAGATTATTATGTTACATCAGCAAAGTCCTGGGCAGGATAGATAGAGTCAACACCAATTACTGCGCCAGGCCACATTGAAAGATAATCAAGGGTTAAATAGAGACAGAGAGCTGTGGAAATGGAATATTTCCTCGAACAACAACACACGCCTGGAGCGTGATTTTCTTTTCAGCGTCCATTTTGGGTGGTAAGAGCTGTTACCTCTGAATCCCAGCTTTTCAAGGCTGACAGTTCTATAATGTTACCTGTAATCCTCTCAGTAAGCAGAAAAAGCCTCAATTAAGGCCGGCTCACCTGTCCAAACAGCTGCTGAACAAACAGGTTGGTGTTGGGTTTTGGCTTTGCCCCAGTTTGGGAGTGAAACGTAAATATCCCATCCTGAGGATTGTTGGCTGCACCTGAAAGGGTCCCGGGCCTTACAATCCTACATTTGTTCACTGCAGCAAGAAATCTGTCTAATAGATCTAAATATAGTGCATGTGCCAGCTGTTCATACAAATCACAGCATCCTTAACCTTCAAATTCAAATGTGCACAGGGTAACTTTAAGGATAAATGATCCCCAATATGTCTGAAAATGTCCTGCTTGAGACTTTATCCTCATGATAGTTATAGAGAGACAAGTCTTGTTTATCAAAGATGTTGCAACACGTTAAAATTAAATATTGTTGTCTGTGTTGGCAGCCGCGGACCTTCATTTTCAGCGCAGTAATAAGTGAGTTTACCTGCAGTAATTATCAGCTATGCGTCTCCACCACTGCAGCAGATGTCTCCTCCGCCCCTGCCGGTTCAGAGGAGACAGACGTACTGTGGGAAAGTGGGAAAGTAGTCTGAGAAGTAGAAAAAAAAAATCTGCTGAGCCCTCAAAATGAAACCAATATTCAAACAGAAACACTCCAAAATTAGAAATCCACCATTTGAAATATTTGACACCTACTCTCACAAACACTTGCCAGTAGAAAACTTACTGTGGAAGATTACTGAATTTACTGGCTGTTCTGTTAACTTTTAATAGACCTTTACTTTAAAGTGCATGAAGGGTTGATTGAAGTGAGGACCATTTAGACTCAATTGATTAAAAAACTGGAATCTAATATACATCAGTCGGCCCAAAGATGATCACCATATAGACACAATTATCAAATTACTTGCTTATTGTATTATGTTTTTTTTTTTTTGTCTGCAGAGTCTAAATGGTTCTCACTTAGATAACCTTGGCAATTTGCATATTGCACCTTTAAATAATGTAAACACTTCGAAGGACAAAATCCCCTACATGTATGTTTTTGAAAAATGTAGTGATAAATAGTATGAGGGGATTTTTTTGCATATGAGGTTGCCATTTTTGGTACATGTGCCCTCATTTAAACCCGACCTATTTTTAATTTCAGTTTTTTCAATATTATTTTCACTCATTCACCTTTAACTGTAATGACATAGCAGAATTAAGAAGTAGCTGAGTGTCCTTCTCTGCTGAACTTATATCAGCCAATGAAACCTGTTTTAAAAAGTTTTAAGATTCCCCATTGTGCAACAGCGCAAAGGGCATTTATTACACATCAACAGTTTTACTACTCACTATGGTCTGTCCTGTCCTTGACACACACACACACACACACACACACACACACAGGCAGAAGACTAAGGAGGAGCAGGCAGATGCCATGTGCCAGACAGAGTTGTAATCCTCATGCTTTATAGTTTGTCAAACAATCTCAAGGTTGTGTGGATTTTCTAAAACTGCTATTTGTGCCAAATCATTAGTTATTTTGAACCGTTCTCCTCCATCGGTGCACCCAAAGGCCCTTGGTTTTCATATTGGGTGGTCAACAATGAAAAAAAACGTTTGAGCACACTAGCTAACAGCCGTAAGAACAATCACAAACAGCGAGGAGGCACACGGTTTAACAGCAGTTTCCTACTATAGTCCATAACATCGGCCACCATTTAGTCCTCATCTCGCTGAGTGACACACCAGAGCTCTGTGTGGCTCGGTCCCCACGTTGCGGTTGTGTAGTTTACACCTTCCCCACCACGGGTCGGCCAGGCTGTGGGGTTTCTGTTTATTGATGTATGAAAAATGCAGGAATATGTGTGGGTTGAACTCAAGAGAGAAGGAGAGAGAGGCCCTGCAGACCCACACTGAGCCCACCGGCAGGAGAACCAACTGGGCCGCAGAAACCCTCGGTTATACCGCAGCTTTATTTTTAGCCAGCATTCTTCAAGTCAACAAAGAGCTAATTCAAGTTCATCCAAAAGCAGAAGCGTCTCGGTCGGTTGTGGAAATAAATCAGATGATTTATTTCGGGCCCTGTACCACAATTCAGCATTCGCCCTGTGTGTGTGTTTGTGTGTGTCTGTGTTACAGCGAGATAGTGGATCCTCACACGAAGTTCGGTCATTGTCAGCGGCATGTGGAGGAGAGGGCGGGTTTGCTGAGCGCAGCCCCTTCCCCGGGTCCTCCTCGGTATCAGGTGAAAGAGAAAACAGCCGCGCTGCTCACTGGATACGGCCATTCAGCCACTTCAACAACATTAGAACATTCTTCAGTGGCATTAGAAAATATTTGGAGAGGGAGGGAGAGAGAGAGAAACCCAAGACATAAACACGTGGACCTGGGAGGGCTAACAGGCACTGGAGGACAACCTGCCAACAGGAGCTGCGGCTTCCAGGAATGTGCACAAACACACCACCTCTCCACTGCCCTCACAGCCCAGTGTCATCTGTTCTCTCTCTCTCTCTCTCTCTCTCTCTTCTCTGCCAGTCTTTCACTCATGCCCTGCAAGGATAAGACCATTTTCTGAAGAATTATACTATTTTTTTTTTTTAAACCAAGCTCCAAATTTTGTGCCAATCTGACTGTTTCCATGGCAGAAAAATATAAAAATTATAAGAATTCGGTGTTATATTCTTGTCAAGGTAGAAAAATCAGCATTCAAACCATTACTGCTAAACCAATTTCTAAAGACGAGTACTATTTTTTTTAATAACTATTCAGTAGTTGAAATTTGTGCCAATCTGACCACTTCCAGGAATTCAGTGTTATATTCGTGTAAAGATAGAAGCTAAGGACTGTAATGGTGCACTAAAATTCTCCACTGGATCACATGCCAATGAAATATTTTTAGGTAGGTGAGCATCGACTTGAGGAAGGATGAAGCAGGATTTCAGGTTTAACAGACTGACACCTCTGAAGCTGAAGCTAAAAATCCTCCCACACCACAGCAATAATTTCTCATATGAAATAAACATAATATTACATACATATTCACTAGCTGATAAATCTCCAAATTTATCAGAGTTGGAAAGAGACTGGCTGATACCTGATTTTTAATGAAAGGTAACAGCAAGCCTAAAATCCCGGTCTAACCCTGCCGCCCCTGCCCTCCTTTCGGTAGGTAATTACCATTTTTGGAGCAGGAGCCGTGATGGCAGCATGTTGTTGTTCCTGCCCCGTTCACTTCCCCCTGACGTCTCACCACCTGTCTCCCTGCTCTGCTCTCTCAGCGGCGAGCCAGAGCCGACAGCACAGACAGCAGCTTCGTTTACACAACCTCCGCTTCGACTCTTTTCCCTCTGTCAAGTTTGTTTAATGTATTTCATGCTCGTCAGTATAATTTCCTCGTCGCGCACTGCACCAAAACGCTGCTGGTCACTCGCGCTGCACAGCTCCATACTGCACGCCACGCTGCTGAAACACACACAGCTTTAGACCTCTGTGGGGGGAGAAGTGTAGTCTACCAGCCACAGTTTGTTTTGCACTGTTCCTTTACACCATATGTGAGGATCTATTGTCTCATGTGTCAGCGTAATCTTTAAAACGACTTGTCAAAATGATTCTGCACCAGTGTCACCAAGACAAATGTTTGTTAAATTTATTGCACTTGACAGCTAAAATGATTTTGAGTCTAGTAAGTGTTCCCAGGCAATGCTAAAATAAAAGGCTGAGTGTTTTCTGCAGAGGCCTGTGCTCCACCTGCTAAGCCTAACTCGGCTGCCCGCTCTCTCTCTCTCTCTCTCTCTGGCTGCGGGGCGATCAGAGGTGCAAGTCAGAACACTGTGTCATCTGATGTTGCAGTTTCTCTGCTATCAAAGCCAGGAGGCTGCGATCGCTGCCAAGCACTTTTCGTCGAGGAATGAAAAGAAAACAGTCAAGCGACTGATTTATGCCAAGGTGTGCTTATCACCGAGATGGCTCCAGGAAAATAAAATGGTCTTTTGAAATCTCATTTTATATGGTACAATTGCGTGCGTCATCAGGTTTTAAATCACAGTGGCTTAATTGTTAGAAATGCCGGAAAAAAACTTGAAAATGAAAAAAGTATACAAGAAATATACAGGAAAAGC
This sequence comes from Holocentrus rufus, assembly GCA_900302615.1. Taxonomy (NCBI): domain Eukaryota; kingdom Metazoa; phylum Chordata; class Actinopteri; order Holocentriformes; family Holocentridae; genus Holocentrus; species Holocentrus rufus. Next base: position 16,236 of record OMLF01028627.1, read on the forward strand.
CATATATTTTGTCAAACTAGCAGCTAGCTTATTTAAATTGCTGGTTGTTAAGGGTCTCTTTTTGATTAATATAAACTGTAAGTGTTTCTGGCAAGGTGTCAGTCATGGTAATGAGTGTGAGTGAGTGGCAGATAAAGGCTCTTTTCATTGCACACTCTGGGGCGATGGAGCAGGCCTGTCATGCCGTTGCGAGGCAGAGCTGTACCCTTGCCTGAATGAAAATACAGCATGGAAAGAATTTCCTGAAATGAAACTCAATCTCATTTGCCACTAAACATCAGAATATGCGCTGGAGGAATCATCAGCAAAGTCCTGGCTTGGGGTGGCTTGTCGAAGCAGCTTTTAAATGTTGTAGACTGGTGGCCCAACAATCAAACTCAGACAAAAAAAAAAAACATGCTGCAGCTTCATAAAAGGGAAAGTTCTGTGAATGGAACAATAACAACATTATATGTAATTCAAAAAACACACAGAATATTGGTTAAAGATTTTCCCCCCTGTACATTTCGATTATTTCCATCTGAGATGTTGAAACGTTCTGATTGTCGCAGGGCCCCTTTGTTGCGGAGGAGCCTTCCCTCGCAGGAGAGGGGCGGACTGGCAGCCAAGGACGACAGCGGCGTTACTGAAGATGGTGTGGCAGCGGAGGCCGTAATCCATGGCTTTCCTGTGCTGACTGGTCTCACAGAGCCCAGCTGGTGTTGGGTTTCCCTCCAAGCAGCTGGGCTAGGGGGTTTTTGTGGTCCCCTTCAGTCCTCTTTGAAAGAGGATAGTCAAGCTGAGTCCCTCCGTGAGGCCCTGAGGACCCTGCCACTGCAGCGAAGTCCCTGCCGCCCGCTCCCTAAAAGACAACAGGCCTGCAGAGAGCAGCTGGAAGACTCTGGACATTGGCAACAGGTGAACACAGCACCAGTGTGAGGGAGAATATCTGGCAAGCCACTTGGAAGGTCTTGAACCAATGTGGGAACTCAGGATGTTGCCAATCTGGATGAAATGTGTGACTGAAACAGTGGGAAGAAATAGAGTGACACTGGTTGGGAACAGAAAGTTTTAGGCTGCGGCGGTTGCTGAGACGGGGTGGGGCGCGCACAGCTTGTGAGGCCCCTCTCCTGCTGGGAAAGGCACAAGGCTAGGTGATGCTTTTCACTTAGCCTGCGGAGGAAGTGGACAACTTTAGGAAGGGCCTTGACAGTGTGTTGATTGGGTCTTTTCGTCAATCTCGCTGATCTACTGTTTCTCAATCTGGGAAGGCTTCAGGGTTGCAATGGTTTCCTTGTATTTTGCCTGGCCACACAGATGGTGGAAAATAGCTCTGTAGCGGGTTTTGCTTGGCCGGGCAGCTCTGTTTTATTTGGAGTCCTCCGCTAAAGGATGAGTAGCCCAGCTCGACTGGAGCAGGCCCAAGGTCTTTGGAGATCACACAGGCACTAAAATCCATATGTGAGATGTATAAACAGCAGCCAGTGTTTATTTACAGCATTTGATCCTTCAGCCTGCACCTCATGCTTTCTAGCTCCTCACTCGGAGCCGCTAAAGTCAAACATTCCTGTGTTGTGTAGTGGTAAGCACATAAAGTAAATCAAAGCATGTTTTACAAAAGTCAGTCCATCAGCTTGGGATTGAACGATTATCGGTTTTACTATAAACCATGATTCAATATCTGACGTTTCTTTTTGATTTTTGCACTATACAATGTCAGTCAGTCAATTATTCTTATTTGTCTAGCTTGCTAATAGCTTAATGTGAACACAAGCTTTCAGTTAACACCGCCAATCTTGTAAACAGACTTCACATGTGTTGGTAAGCGTCATATGTCTGCAGGCTCCGCTCGCCCATTACACATGATAACACGTTGTAACAGTTGGTAACAGCTTGTTAGCTACGTTTTTAATCATCCACCCAATAAATTTTCTTCATTCAAATCCAGTGGTTCCAGTTCCAGTTGTGGAAACACTATCGGCATGTCCTCTCAATAAGATCAATCTGTATTTATGTGAATTGTATACTTGTGTTGTGTATTTCATATGTTACATAGGGTATTTGTTGTTTTATTTTAGTGCAGTTCATAATGCTGATCATTTTAGTGAAATGATTTCAGTGTGCATTTGCAACTATTTAACATTTTCAGCACATTTTAACAATACCATGATAATACTGAAAACCCTGATAATTTTGGTCACAATAATAAACCGGTTTCACAGAAGCCAGGTGTTAATAATGACAATAATTAAGGTTCCTATGTAACATAGCCAGAGCCTGATAAAATTAAATGGATTGGAACCTTAATTAATCATTCATTAATAGCACCTGTGTTACCCTGATATTCATTCAAGTGGCAGCTGTGAAAAAGTGTGAATTGTGATTTTGAATTTTCATGTCATCCCATGATATGAAAATGCTGATTCATATACATTGATAAAAAAAATGCTGAAACAATGCTGATGTCCCTGATGTCAGCTTTGAAAAAAAAATCTTTTCAAAGTCTTTTTATTTATTCTTTTTTATTTTAATTTAATTTTGCTTCTATTTGGAGATGTTAGCTACCAAGGAGCTTGTGGCAGCCCATCATGAACCCCGTCTATATTCCTTCAGCCTAATCTGTCCAAATAAACATATGAGGCCGGGGGTTGGGGTTGGGGGTTGTGTGGTTAGTGGGTCCCCAGTGAGCTGTTGGACTTTTCTCACCGTGCGCAGTGCAAGTGGGAGTGTTTAATGATGTGTGCCTTTGAGGCTTCCATCGCCCACAGGGTTAAACTGGGCCTGCTCGGGTCCCCGGCACAAAGTATGCCAGATTCCTGTACTCTCAGTGCAGTTCTAAAGATGTAGAGCTATGCAGCACGCTCACAGCTGGGGTCCAGCAATGTAGAGAGGGTTCAACATATTTCTCTGCCAAACCCGCAGCATTGCATCTCACAGGAGCGGCTGCCAGCCCGCACAGCTCTCATGTATATGTATGTGTTTATCTCTACAAAGGACATTTCAAGAGACCGACTGTGATGCGGCGTCACAGTATTTACCTAGTGTTTGCTTGTTTTTGAATCGTATTGGCACATAGACATGAGAGCAGTAAGTCCTCTTGGGTATGCATGTTTTGGCAGCTGAAGTTCAGCCTGCCAGCCTCCCATGCATTATGCAGGGTGTCAGAAACATGCTCGCTGCATCTGAACGCCCAGCGTTCAGGCTGCTGAGCTCTGGTCTTTGGATACTCTGGCAGTGGTTGGAGAGGGGATAAAAGCAGGCGGATGAAATGGAGAAGTCAGCAGAAGTCTCGTCCTTATTGTGACTAGACACAAGGATAAAATATTTCTATTGAAAACAGTGAAAGCCTACCGTCGGGCTCTTGTTTCTCTGGAAAAACAGAGCTTCTTTTGAGCTCTATCTCTGAGCGGTGATTATGGTGGAGCAGAGTGGATGGCTGAGGTGGTCGAAATAGGAGCCTGGAGGATTTCATGGCTGCTCTGGATCCAGGAAAGGCATGTCTGCTTCTGCTTCTCTCTTGGTAGTCGACCAACTTGCGATAATCGGAGAGGATTGCGTCCACCACAAACAAAGAGTTTGCACATTACCTTCCCACCAACATTAGCCTGAAGCACGGCTTTGTTCAGACCAGTAGTGTAGTTCAGGCTGTGTAGAGGTAAACACAAACCTTTTATCATTTGCAGTTGGAGCACACCTTCCTATCAGAGTCATTCCATTGAAACAAATAGGAAACAGTTATGATACACCAATCTCCTCTTAGCTGTACACCCAGTTGATATTCCCACCTTGCCAATCGTTCAGACTTAAGTGCATAGAGGATAGAGAGGAATGTGGAGATTATATGTGTTGGTGCCATAAATTATCTTCTGTGAATATACAGCTGGATAACTGAGGGAATAAATATGAATGACCACTAAATGCCACAGCCCAAAATACAGCACATCTGTTTGAAAATATGAACGTTCCTGATGAAGGATTGCTGAGCAAAAGCTAAGGAATAGTCAATGAAATAAAGTCTCCCTCCTCTTTTCATGAGCTATTTCTCATCTCCAATGTCATCGCTGCATCCAGCCAGGTACAGAATTATATGTAAGAGCCAGAAGAAACATGGCACTTACATATATTCGTTATACTATAAATAGTCACCGACAATTATCAATTATTGCCCCAGCCTAGCCTTTCATCTTTCTTTCAGGATGTGATTGATCTGTGTGGACACGACATATCCCATTATTTGATCATATTTTTAATAACTATTTTTCCTACTGGATCACATGGCCAGACCTCTTTCACTACCAAAATACAGCCAAGTCCTCAAAGGCGAAACACATTCAAACATAGTCTGTTCACAAACACTGCTTGCACTAGCTTGTAAAATGAAAGGCGAATGGGCCTTGTCTGACACTCACTTGTTTCATTTTAAATGTTTCTTTTGTTGCGCACCCCAAACTATTATTTTATCTGGCAAAATAACTAGACTCCCAGACAGAATAATCTGAGCCTACACATTTTTTTTTAATTTACTTTCCTTTGATTTGTCCTGCGAGCCCTCGTGTTTTTTATTTCACGAGTTCATTTCAGTTGAGTTATGCGTCTTATCATGGTGTTTCTTGTACCAGTACGTGTAGAGGGATTCATTATACAGTAACCGTGCCACACATTTTTCCTGCTGAGGCTGGCTGTGCGGGCACCTTGAGTTACAGCCACTTCAAAGTCTGGTGTTAGTGGTCCATTAACCACTAGTAATTAAAGTGTCACTTTAAATGGCTTAGACTGTACTGCTCTCCCAGGACTGTAAAAACTGTGAAAAAAAAGAAAAAAAAGAAAAGTTGCATAGAAAGCACAGTTTCCTGCAGTCCACCCTCATTATCCGAATAAAGGGCAATGTTGGTGTAATGATTCCAAAACAGGGCTTTCCATGTGGACCCTATGTAACATGTTGGCCGTAATTTCCTCTCAGTTCACCGGTGTTCAGTCAGCTTGTAAATTTGTCAAAAATTAATTGGAGGATACAAAACCGTGTCAGAAAAGCTGGCTGTACGCTGTTGAGCTAACCTTTACTTTAAGCACTTATTTCACACTTTCAGGCCTCCTAATTTTCAAATGTTCTTACATGAGGGTTTTCATGTTCCTTGTGCACTCCAGACACTACTGGCATACATACTGTAGATTCTGTAAAAGGACACAGACAAATACTTTCCATACCACACAGGCATCAAATAAGGTCTGTTTTAGACTCAACATCTGGCTAAAACATGATGAGCAGCCTTACCAGAAGGGCTGTCCCCCCTGTGTGTGTGTGTGTGTGTGTGTGTATGGGATACTGACGGTGAGCCTGAATGCATACAAGCCTGTACACTTACCGATTGTCATTTCTCGCTGTTTATTAAGTCTTTTTCTGATCTTTTTCTGAGCAAATGATTGTAAGTCGTCTTTTCAGTTTTGAGGATTATGATATTCAGTATCAAAACAGGCCATTATATTAAAGCTGAAATAAGTGAATGTCAACTGCTCTGCAAGTGACTTACTTTGAAGTTTTCACATAAATGACACATTCAGTTCAACAGTGGAGTGATTATGACCGTCTTTGGACAGAAAAATAAAAAAAAGGGTCTTGGAAAATTAAATTAGGTTTTCAGAGTTTTAGAGGCATTTTGCCTTGCCAACCTCAATATAATAACTGTAAAACTATTACAACCTGAGAAGTGTTGGTACTGGCAGCTTGTCAGAGCAGGGGCAATAAAACTCTGCCACATTTGAGTCGGGCTGCCATGTGCTCAGATTTCATTTGTACTTCAATGCATTTGACAAAGACCTGACTATCTCTTCAGTCAGCATTCAGTGACTAGAAACCCACGAGCCACAATCGAGGATTTTACGTTCTATTTCAAAGTCTGTTTTTTGACACTCCTGGATCTGCGACTGATGCTCTGCAGTTGTCACAAAAGCTTAATAGTTCCCTCTTATTACTTTCCCAGCAGTATAACGTATGACGTTTTTGGGCCCGCGTCCAGCACCCTTACCACCGTCTGTAAGGCATCACTTGGAACATTTCTGAGCGCATGGCTGAATTTAGTAGTGTTTGAAAGAATGTATTTCCTTGGCTTCTTCATAAAAAATAGAATATCAATCTACAGACGCAGTAGGCAGTAAATCACCGGCACATTTACGAGGCCTGCCAGCTTGTTAAAGGAAATCCCACTGTGGACACCTCAGGTGGGAGAAAAGCTTTGGTCAGCGTGAGGGAAGGGCATTTCTCAGCTGGATCCGACCCAGCAGCGGATCACCCATAGGCAAAGGCCAAGAAAACAGTGACTATAAGCTGATTAGACGCACAGGAGGAGCCTAAAGTCAACCCTGCTTGTTTTACTTGGTTAGTTTCTCTCCTCCCATAGAGCTGTTTTACTACCTGTTATGATATATGGACAACTCTAGCAGTCTATAAGTAAAACAAATCACAAGGAAGGTAGGAGTCTCCACTGGGGAATTATTTTTCACTCTTGCTGGGGTGAGGATGTCTTACCTTTGCCTCAGCTGGTTGCATAGCCTCTTTCTCCCACCACAATATACTATAGGCAGCTGGGAAGTGTGCCAGAACCACTAAAAATAAAGAAATTAGAAGAATTTAATCCTCATCCAAAACATGCCAAAGCCAGGGAGAGATTAAAGGCTGCTTCCGAAAAATAACATTTCTGGAGGGTGAACAATAATCCCATTTATACCAGGAGATGTTTTCTTTTTTGAAAATTTGAAACTCTTTCTTAGGTTGGGTATAAAACTTGAGTCTTTTGTTTTTGGATGGTATCGTTTTACGCAGTAGCCAAGCCACTAAGGGATTTCCCTTGCCAGGCATAATTTAAGGTGAAACGTTGAGTTGATATGAAAAAGTCTACTGTTCTCAGAGCTTCAGAAGACACCTCATAAGAAAGAGACTCAGAATAAACAGTGTCGTTATCGCTTAAGACAAGATAAGATTAGATGAAATAGCAATTATTCCTGTGGGGAAATCTGGTCATTGCAACTGAAAATAAAATTTACAGCACAAGAGCATACAATATAAATATGAACTGAGCAAGTGGGGTGCACTGTACATACTGTAAACATACACAACTTATGGCTCCAAAAAGTGGATCATATTAAAAGGAATTAGTATAGTATAAAAAGTATGGATTACTGTATCATGAGTATGTGCAAAATACCAGCAGTAGAAGTTAGTGGGACAAATGTAAAGATTGTGAAATATGAGTGATATGAAATAACTAAGAAGAATGATAAAATTATCAAGTTATGTGCAATATATAACAAATGAGAAAT
>OMLF01028632.1:4793-29126 GCA_900302615.1 Holocentrus rufus
AAATTTGTCCCCCCCCCCCCCCCCTTTTGTAAATGTTTTTGTAATATTTTAATGCAACATTTCTCAATTTGATTTTTTTTACAGCAACAGTGGTATTCATTAATGTGTTAATTATTTCATATCTGTGTTCATTTCTTAACAATTAACAATATTGGGATTCAGTCAACACTGAATTTTCAGTTCACTTTTTTTAATATGTTACCCAACCTTTTCTGTCAGCACTCATACCTCACATTGTGGTGCAGTGTGAGGTGTGAATGCTGACAGAAGGGGATGGATATTTTCAGTGTTTTAAATGTCTACTAAAGTAAAATCTAGTGTCACATCAGATGACAATCACTGTGCCTTATATTTATCTAAAGGTAAAATTCGACATGTCTTGGCTTAGCTGTATCTCGTCGCAAACAGATGATGTCATTAAAACATACACAAGTATTCTGCCGCTGATAAGCTAGCAGTGCTTGTCCAATTACCAAATCACGTACCTTCATTCGGCTACACTCCAACTAAAGCATTTCTGCTGAACCATGCTCAAAAGGGTAGAGTCCAGAGTCTATTGGCATTCAGATAGAGAGCAGGTCTCCAAAGAAGCAGTGTGAAAGCTACAAACTCATAATGTTTATAGTTACTTTACAGTTACTGATTAATTTGACGGCATAGCCAATTATGCTATTGCAAAGTTATACAATATTGATGTATTTTGGAAGCTAACATTCATACTCAATGCTGTCAAGTGGCTGCCAAGGCAGTTTTTCAGGTTAGTTGTTTTTATCTGCACAAACCTTCGAAAATGACCATACCCTCTAGGGCAGTGACTCTGGCCAGGGTTACACATGTCTTTTCAATGCGACTTTAGCAATCAAAACTGTTGGGTCTGATTGATCTGTCCACACATAACACTTGTATGCAAGCTCTGTGACCAGATATAAGATCGGATCTGTTTTCCCTGCACAATATTTAAATTAAAAAACAAAACAAAAACCAAAGCGCAGATCTATACGTGTATGCTTTGTGCAGAAATCAAAATCTGTAGCACTCTTGTGGTCTGTGTGGAGAGGGAAATAACCTATAGACAGAGAATGCAGCCAACACTGATGGGAACTCAATGACTCTGAAGTCTTGATATGAGAGGTTGAATAATGTTTGTATGAGGAAATGTACTTTATACATAACGTAAATAATGATGTTGCTTGCAATATCCAGATTGTGGCTGGATTCATGTCCACAAACAACTGAGATCCGGTAGGAATGCAGTCAAGGCCACTTTAACATGTGGATTTTGAGATCAGAACACCATGCGGCCAAGATCCAATCTGACGGTGCAGCCACACAGGACACAATGTGTTCGCGTAGAGTAACATCTCTCCACAAAACTGCTCGCTTCTGGAAGTGTCAGCAGGGACATGATGAAAAGACTGTGGAAAGATGGGGAAAACATGCTGGCTTGCTGACTGTAATCAAGGCTTTCTTCTACTACTTAGATAAATACCAGATAAACTGATTTTGGCACTTTAGCAGCCATAGCATCTCAATGAAAGTGACTATGGAGGGGAAGCTGTTGAGTTCCTCAAACGGCAAATGGCAACATCGCCTGCAATGTCAAGTTACGCAATTTAACTGAATTTCAACTTTTGGTTCGTCCTTCTCCTCACGTCATCTGCCAGTTGACTTGCAAGCTATCCCAGCGTTCTCTGTGCAGCAAATTGATCAATCCACATGGAAAATAAATTGAGGCCGAATCAGTCACTCACCTGATCGCGTCCTGTGTGGTTACACCATAAGAGGGTACACAGGTAAGGGATACTTTAAGGCGGTTTTCTACTGAAAAATAATGACTGATCAGAGGCGAAGAACTCTCCTACGCAAAGCAGAGATCCTTATTTTTCAATACAAGATTGACTCGGAGTGGATTATCCCGCTTATAGAGCTGTGTCCATGCCAAAGTCAGCAAAAAGCAGTAAAAGCAAAGAAACTACAGTACAAAATGTAGATGGTAGAGTTTACATTTCAAAGTTCCTAAGTAACTCAGTTAGCCTGCAGCAGGCAGGCAGGTAGCTAGGAGAGGCACTCACCCTCTACTGTCGTGTGAATTAAAGTATCTTGCTCCACTTTCCCCATGTCTGTGGCGGTTGGAGCCCAGTAATATACTTAATGGTGGTTATGTCTTTTTGACACAGGATGTCGCCAGTCAGCTCCTGAACTGACTTCTTTCTGCAGGTGTAGCTAGCTTGCTAACCTACAAGACACAGTTTGGTAAAGCTCATTGATTTGTAACAAACATGTACAGTGATGAGGTTGCAGCTTGACAGTGGCCTTGACAACGGTCAGTTGTGCAGCTCAGAAAGGCACTGGTGTCGTCACCGGCGCTCCTTTAAGTCATGGCCTTAAAGTGATGACAAGTGGCTTGTTTTGTTGGGTAGGACCACATATATAGCAGGTTCTACTAAGGGCTATTTCAAATATGCAGTATTTATTCCATGTGAAATGAAACCCTGGTGCATTTACCTTGGTGGGGCTTGTTTGGGCTAGTAAGCAATCACACTGGGTTGTAGAACAAAACAATTCTGAGACAATTCTGAGTCTGAGACCGCTTGCAAAAGGTGGTCCCAGGCCACTTCCCAGGCCATGCCAACTCTTGCGTGATTTAACTGCAGTGAGAACACAATTCGATCCTGCAGGAAGTGAACTAAACATGCTACACATTACTACTATCAGTGGTGGTAGGAAAACATTCATGCTCACTTTCCCCTGTCCTAAGATGTGTCCTTTGGAAAGAGGGGATCAACAGATTTTTGAAAACCTGGAGCCTAAACAAGCATTCCTATTAAGCAACATCTTCCAAAAGTGTGTGGGAGGAGCACCAAAGCAGACTTAATAATATCATTAAATGTAACTACAGCACTGGTTGATTTTGATGTATGCTTGCAAAAGGTTTTACGTTTTGTGCTGGTAGACCTAGCCAATCTGACCTTTCTTACCGGTGAATAAAGACTTCTGTGAGTATAGCTTGACCACTGTACCTTCCCACACAGCCCTCTGCAAATGTTTTTTTATTGGTTTGCTTCATTTTTGCTGCGTGGAAATGTATCAGAGCAAATATAAATCAAACCTAAAGTATCTATTCCAGCTTGATTCACACAAGACAGACTTATAGGTGAGAAAGCACCCTAAAAGACGTTGCTCATAGCCATTTGCCTTCTTCGTGTTCCCCTCACATATCGCCACTGCTGAGCATCCTCTACACTGAGGTTTCCCAGGGCTCATTACTGGGCTAGTCCTGTTTCTTAATAGGGGTGTAACAGTTCTGAAACCGAGACGGAAACAACAATACAAACATCCACGATCTCGAGTCACAGCTCCATCTCCCATGTTGCACTTCTTTCTCAACACTGGAATGCACTCGAAGAATGCATTCACCTCCTGAGGGCTCCTGAGATCCTTCGGTTAAGCTACTCAAGTTTGCAGAAAGAATCTTAGCGGGCCTTATCAGAGGCATTGATGAGTGCATCTACAAAAAAATAAGCAGTCAGATTTGCCTCTTGGTGTTCCATCTATAACCTTGAGCATTCTTAACACACTCAAGACACTGAAGAGTGGTGCTGACACCCTCAATTTAGATGAGAACATTTCTCCTCTAATCCAAGCAAGGCACAAAAGAGAATGTTCTTCCTGCCTCAACTCTGGCAGCTGAACATGTCACAACCACTCATGGTTCAGTTCCACAGAACCTGCATGGAAAGCTTCCTTGGGAGCTCCATCACAATATAGCACAGTTCAGTCTCGTCCTGCTCCAAGTCAATACTGCCTCATGTAATCTGAATGGCAGAGAGAGTAACCCTTCCCACCACCAGTTTGATGTACTACCCTCTCAAAGACAGTACCTGTGCTCTAGCCTAGATACTACACGGAAATCTCATGAGTTCATTTTTCACATTTGAACTTGCTTTCCATCTAGCATCTGTCAATACTCATTCATCTGGGCTCGTCCATGCTGCGGTCGGATATTCTGATTGGTCATCTGTCTAAGGGGCATGATCTAGATGGTGATGCCAGAGAAGAGCGCCGCCATCTGCATAGAAACAGAAACGCTAGACCCTAAAAGTCTCTGATAAAAACAACAAACAGTAGAGGTCTCCATTAATAAAGCAATAGAATTGTTTTAGCAGAAACTGACTCTCTGAGGTAAAAGAAGAACAAGCAATGGCACTTAAGGCTTTTATGGGTGGAAAGGATGCTGCTATTCCTGTTAGCTGCTGAGCTTTAGCTTGTTTGTTTACTGAGTAGGTCACTGGCACTCTGTATCAACATCTCATATTTCGTTACTCTCATTGGTTGTAAGCTGGTCCAATCACGTTCATAGTCACAGTGGGCTATGTCTGTTGGTCATGCCCCTTCCACAAACGGTTCAGTATTGAGGGGTTCCAGACCTTATCTCATCTCTCATTTGTGATGAGATAGAAGGTCTGGTAACACCAGGCTACCTGTGCATAGGTGACTTCACCAGCACCACTGAACAGTTTCTCCTCTATGGCAATCTGCCTCCTCCACCCATCCTTCTAAAACTCCCACACCCCATAAGCGTGCTATCACAAGCCCATACATACAGTATTCAGTCAATTTAAGTCTTCTTTAGCTTGCATGGAACAGTATGAATGCTTGTGTTTTTCCTGATTTTTTTTGCTTCTATATTGTATTTGTGTGTGTTTTTTTATTGTTTTTATCTGCTTCTATATTGTGTTCTATAGTTTTTATATATTGCTTAATTGCTTTTAATTATTTTATTTTGCCTGAATGCCTTGTAATCAGGGCGTCCTTGGAAAAGAGAGCTTGCTCTCAATGGCCCTCCCTGTTGAAATAAAGGATGCTGATGATATGCACCACTATTGACTGACAGAGCCATGCTAATCTGCACATAGACATAAGCTGTTCAGGCCATCAACCTAGCTGTATATTCCACATCAGCCACATATTTTGCCATTTGTCACCCTGGATGTACTTTGAACATCTGTGCTTTACCGCAGCAGATCCCTGTCAGTTCATTTTTCTTTACCACTGTCTCATGGCATTCTCAACTTGATCCAAGTCTGGAAATATTTAAGAAAATTATTTTCCCCAATGCTTTGAATATTACTAGAATGAAATTTTCAGCATGTTGTATGGGAGTGGATGAACTACTTCCTGGTTTTCACCCAAAATAACCTCTCTCAATATCAAGATGGTACACTGATTAAAAAAAAAAAAAAAAAAAAAAGGTCGTCATGTTTTAAATAATTGTGGGGGGAACAAAGTGCAGAGGGAAACTATGACTTCCTGCCTAAATGGGTGCAATGGCTAACTAGACCAAACCTATGCAGTCGTCTATGTTCCCATACATTTCACTACTCATTATATTGGTTGACTTCACCAGACAAACAGTGAAAAGTAGGCCTACTCTTTGATTCCAGTATTATGATTGGCTATAGATGAGCTTTTAAAGTTAACTTGTTCAGATATGTCACTTACTTTGAACAAAATCCTAAAAAATCCTCCACAAGTGCTTCTCCCCAAAATCCTGAATATTGCTAAATCATCTTTTTTCTCTGGAGTCATTTAGCTTGGTTTAAAAGTAGCATGTTATGTTTTGTTTGGTTTAATTGAATAGAGACAAGGAGATTAAAAGCACAGCTCACAAAATATGTGTCAGTATCCATGCTATATTTCGTAACAAGTAACTGATAAAATTTGTGGATTTTTGTTTCAAATTTAGGTAAAGCAAGAAAACATTTGTTGGCATTATAAGAATCAAAACTTTAAATTTCAAGAATATAAATTACATCAAGTTCATAAGAAAATCAAAGTAAGGACAAAATAATTTTCATGGGACCCTGATAAAGCACATCAATGCACATAGGCAACTAATTCATCATTTAGTATAACTGATATGTGAAATGCAGAATAGTCATTTATAGCATGCTAGTCTTACTGATGATCACTGTGAAGTGATGACAATGCTGACTAACAAACACAAGCTACATCAAGGCTGAACCAAGATCATATTTCTTTTCCCTCTCATTTTCAGCCCGAGAGCCAAAGGAACTGGCTCCATCTGGCTGAAACCGGTTCTTGTGGGTCTATGAAATCAGCTGAAAAATCAAGCAACAGAAGAGAATTTTTGGAACTGTTGTATAATTGTCTGAAGTTTGAGAAAGATACGACTAGCTTCTTACTTACAAGCTTCTGGACATTAACTACTGGCCCAGGACAGTGGGCTGGAGCTGATATTGCACTCATCAGTACTAATCAATAAGGTATAGCTCTCCTTCCATGCACCAATGGCTATAACCAATACGTATACAAGGAGTGAATGAATAAATGACAGATTTCTGAGCACATTAAATACATATTGTACATTTAGTATCAGGCAGTTTCTATTTATCTGGGAAAGTCCTATGTTTTAGCTACTATGAACCAGTCCCACAACCCCCAGTGTCAACCAGATGGGACCTAAACATACAGGGGGTTCATATGAGTTCCTGATATTTATACAGGGGAAGGGCGCACTTGTTCTGCCAATTCGATTATGTTGTCTGTTAGGTATGCTAGGTACACATTATTTTGTTACAAGAAAGGCTAAAATTGGAGTAACACAACAGCCTGCATCATGTAGTGTGTGTCATACTACCGTGAGTGCAACTGCAGGTAGTATGTCCGGCTGCCAAATTACAGAACGTCATTTTCAGAGAAGTAGTATCATTTCACTGAATTATATTTTAAAATGATACTTGCACTCACACCACTACTATATTTTGGTTTGATAACTTCAAAGTGTTTTGATTACGCAGTGACCTATGCATATATTTTGGCATTCATAAATCAAAAATGTGCAGCCTAAATTAGCCAGCTCTTGAAGTGTTTTTAATACCTTCACAACACAGTGTACAGAATTCAGAAACTCAACATGGGTCAGTTAATATTAATGTGTATTTGTGACACGTTGAAACAGTGCAAAGCACATTAAGTGACCTAATCCTCACAGATTTTCTTATGTCACAACATGTCCCTTTAGTAGGCACAGTTGTCCTGAATGGTCTCTGATGCATCTCTTGTTAAGAATTATATGTGACCAAAGAGATGCAAAGAACATATGATTTACGATTTACATGAGACAAGACATAACCTGAGTCAATTCCCCGGTATCCACTGACCAATGTCTTATTCTGACAGAGATCTGCTCTGCTCAAATGGTATCAAATTTACCTTTCAAACAAATGAAGCTTAATACATGCTGAGGAGGGCCGATGATAAGTGTATGTATGTCCATATGTAGGACATTTGGAGGTCTTATTTTTAAACTACAACAGGGTAGCCATTGATCTAACCTACCTTTACATTCAGTACACATTTAAATTAAGCTAGCTTCTCACATTGTTTTTTTTCCCCAGTTGTATGATGAATAATTAATGTAAAAAATAACTGACACCTAACATCTATCTAAAGGCAGAGAAGTATTTCAAGAGTAGGCGGAGCCTTTCTAGACTGCTTCCTATTCAGCCAGTACAGAATGTGTATTGAAAAGCGAGTTCACCATGTGAGCAGGGCCATTACATGAAGTGGGGGAGGGGAAAGGGCTGTACCATTTTCCCAATCTGTGAGGTCAAATTGGACACAGCTCTACTTTGTGTGGACAAAATAAAATCCAAAATACTGAAATGTCACTAACATTGTGCAACTCTACAGACTGCCAAAAATCCCCAAAGTGTGACTGCTTTACACAGCAGACACTCAGTAGGTCACTAAACTACATATGCACTGAGTGAAAAAAGGTGTAGGAATTCTTTAGATCTAGGTCTAGAAAACAATCAGAATGGACAAACAAAAAAATGAACTGTCAAACTCTTTTATTAACATTGACATTAAGCCACACCCACATCCTAGGTCTGTGTGGTGCATGGAAAATTACTGGACTGTACCACTTTGGGCCAGGAGGGGGGTTAGCAGTACAATGAACAATGTGATGTATACTGCAGTTTCTTTAACTTCAAGTGAATGTACCTTTGCATGGGGTACAGTTTAATACCAAGGTGAAAGCAGTGTACCTTTCAATTCAGAGTTATTTTGAGGTAATTTGAATTAAAATTAAATAGCCCAATTAAAAGTAATTAAAAGTCCAAATTAACGCTTACATATTACAAAAGTGGATGATCAAAGCAACAAAGTTAATTTATTCTTCACCATACCTCAGGGTTGTTAAACCCATATCAAAATCAGTCTCCTCTTTTGCCCCTCTGCCAGAAAGTCACCTCTGCAGCACATTGGATGTGCTGCTTGTTTTAGCACCAACACCACATATCCGCTTCACTGACCTATTAGGATTGTTCAGCCTTTTCTGCAAATATGCCTACATCAAAGATACAAAATGTCTTAATGATCAAGGCAGTTCTTCGATATGAATGGATGAGCACTGGAATATTGTGCTAATAGTTTATCCAGCAGAGTGCTGTGTCACTTTTCCTTATTTATTCACATGAATTGTGTGTGCAGCGTGCATTTACGATGTTTTTGACAAGCTTAGTACCAAAAATTTGCCAACTTTATGGAAAAGTGATGTTGTCAAGCTTTTACAATATTTTTATATAAATAAACAAAACATAGAATATTGAAGCCTCCTTAACATATCAAAGAAAATCTGATAAAATTTTATATGAAATAACCAACTCAAATGTGGTAAAATCACAGTTTAGTCAATAGCAAAACCCGCGAAAGCGCTTTCACAAAATAGGGAATTCTAGTAAAATATTAGCCGCAGTGTGCATCTTTTGACAAAAGAGGTCATTAAAGTTACCTTTAAGGATGAAATTGTACAATTATTTTTTTTTTAAAGACAGCTAAGTATTCTATTTTATGCTAACAGCTAAGTGTCTGCTAGCAAGCTACTTTCCATGTCCACTGTTTAATGCTTACCAGCAGGGGTCACTCTAAGAAGTGTAATCTATCAAAGAAGAAATCCCTTCTGTATTTCATAGTTGATAGTACATATATCCACATTATCTTGATTCAAGGAGCAGTTTTTCCCTTCGCTTTAAGCTAAATGTGAAATGACAGTTATTTGGCTAGCATGCTAGCTATAGATTACTCACCGACTCTTCAGCTGCCAAGCGACGTTCCCGCGATTTTCTACCACGGGCTGCAGCAGATTGAGACCTCTTCCCACTCTCGCACTCTTCCGTACCTTGCATGCAACCGTTGCAACCGCGATATTAATGTTACAGTGTGTTACTGGTTGCCCAGAGGCCAATATTTACCGGTAAAACTAGTGAGCTGCGCCAAAACAAAACCAGTGTCAGTGTGCATTCACAATCTGATCCGACTGTTCTTTCACCGAATAGTAGACTCCTCCTCTTTTCGTGCTCTCTCTCTTAAAAAAAGGAAAACACACAGCCACACGTCAGCCGTTGGTTGCGGGGGGGTTGGTCGGCAAAGGAGAGTGAAAGACGCTGAGCGGCCGCGTAGAGCTGTCTCACAAAAATAATTGAAGCCTTGTTTTGTTGGTTTACGTTTAGTCTCTCTACCGTGGTGCTGAGGTCGTTAGCTAAAGCCGACAAGGTAGGTATGAACAGTTCCCGGACGTGATAGATCGGAGTGTATAGATAGACTTGGCAAATGTAACACAAGTTAGATGTAGGGTAGCAGAACGGTTGTTTAAACGGCTGTGTCTGAAACACCCTCACAGACCTGGCAGAGAAACAAGGGACAACTGGGAGCAGAACATTAGTACTGAAAGGGAGGGGTGTAATTTGTCTCCGACAGAAATGCGCGCCGAGGGGGAGGGGATATAGTCAGTGGGAGGAGTTATATGAAGAACAGCCTGAAAGATTGTCCTGAAACTGGTGTGAAACTACTGACAACTGTGTAGATATAATTTAGACATCTAAGCAATGCAGGCGAAATAGCAGCCCAAGTATGTTTTCAAAACCCCACAGGTTTGTGCCCTTTGGAGATTCTCCACACTGATGACTGTCCTCACAAGTCGCATTAATTAGACAAGAAAAATGACTTGTGTGACCCAAAGTTTAAAGGAGAATGCTATTCAATGGTGTTGTAAACTGGGAGGGGGGGAAAAAACATTTTCTAACCAGGGCTACAAACAGTGGGTTTTTCACTATAATTATGCGTTTCTAAAATGGCTTTGGCATGCACAAATGTTATTAATTTTTAGCTTCTCATTGTGTCATAGCCAGCATATCATAACCATAACGCAGTTTATATAATTTTTAGCCATATTCTGATAACATCTTACATTATATAAGGCAGCCATTTTGTTGACTCACTTGTCTGTTTAAAACTTGTAGTTCTCCAAATGACCAGTAGAGGGGGAACCATGGTAATGCTCTAAACTCAAGAAATGCTACAGGTCACACCTTTACATCTCCTGTGGTCAGTGTCACTGTTAGAAAGTCTGCTTGAAACTCTAAGACCCATGTGTTCAACAGAGGGAGGTGGTAGCTATCAGTCTGTCTCGCTCTCTTTCTCTCTCTGTCACATATACACACACACACACACACACACACATACATCAAACAAGGTCTGCTATGCTAACCTGATGCTAACAAAGCTCTGAAGTCAAGCAGCTTTTTTAAGCTACTTGATCCAGCTTGGCTCCACTCCACCTTAAAACTACCCCTCTCTATGTGGAAGCAAAAAAAGAAATGGTATTAAGTCCATTTACATTTTTCATTTGAATCGGTCAAGCCAGAGCTGTAATGACTTATGTTTTGGGAAAATTGTACAGATCACAGGCTCTGTGAGGCAGCAAACTAATAATGAGCAAGATGATCGCGTGACACAGTGTGAAGATCAATGATGCTGTGAAGGAAACCACAAGAATGCAATGAGCTAATTTGGTGGTTTATTGTTCAGAATCAGGTGTTCCGATTGACACAGACAGGTAAACAGATTTAGCACTGGTTAGAGAATCACTTAAGGTGGATTCCCCACAGAAATACAGTAAATCCCATATTGTCAGTTTGAAGGCATTTCGTTGGATGATTAGGACATTATCGACCTGTAATATGTAAGCACATTTCAGTCCATACATAGACTATTAAAGACTCCAGGACCAGATGGGCTAAGTTCCTGGCTGAACAGGCGGATATTTGCGGCAGTAAATCTTGAAACTCACCCCAAAACCAATCGCAACCAAAGTGTCTTCTTTGGATTTCATAATTCATTAAGTCCTCTGAACTATGCAGAGTACCAAGTGTTTGCAAATGGTTTACAGTCTTCTCTACGCTCAGGCTGTGACATGGTAAGGTTTCAGGGAGAGGCAAAACAGATCAATAAAACACAGGATATCAAGATATTACTGTTATAATGGTTACATGTAGACTTAGATCACATTCATAGACATTTCAGCTTTTGCGACTCAAGAATGTCGTATGCGTTATCACAGCTTGTCACCTGTGAATTTCAAAATAAAGGTCCCCAGAGGCCTACAAAAATTGTCCAAAAAAGAATTAAAATCCTCACCTGTAGCACACATTAGATTTCAGACATGCTGCTACTCGAATGTGTTCTCCCAAAGTGTCTGAGTCTCCCTAGGCTTCTAGTGGAATTTTCCTCTGAAAAATACAGGGAAAAAATCCAAATTGTATTTCAGCAGCACAGACAGCACAGCCTCACAAAGATCTGCCTGCAGCAAGTCAAGTCACGTCAAATGTGTTTATATAGCTCATTATCACAAAGCATCTCTCAAAGGACCTGACAGAGAACGGGCCTACCCAAATATAACTAATCAACAATCAGTCACAAAACAAAATGAAGTTGTACAGTATGGAACAAAATAAAACAAAGCACAAGAAACAAAATAGTATGGTGAAAAGACACAACAGGTCTGCCTATCCTGTCTAGCCAAACCGAGCCTAACTGGCACCACCATCCATAGGCCCTCAGTGACGACAAAGAAAAACTTGGGTGGGCTAAGTCGAAGGGTGATCTATCATAGTGCCAGTTGAGCATCAATAGGTGGTGGACCGAACAGGACAATGACATGAATGAAATGGACATTGATAATGATACATGAAAAAAGAAATTAAGACAAATGGTCAGGTTGAAAGAGGGGACTTCGTTCAGTGAGGGTTAGTACACGCATCTACTGCCAGGTAAGATCACAGAAGAATGGGATTTTTGTCAGCTAGGGCTAGCACCCACATCCAGGTGCACAGCACTGAAATGGCTGCTGGAGAGCTAGAAGTGAACAAAGCTTTGCTGCAAAAAAAAAAAAAAAAAAATTCCAGTGACGTGGGCCCTGTTCAGTGACAGACTATCTGACTCTGGGAAGGGTTTGACAAATATAGTACAGAAACCCAATAAAACCTGTGTGTGTGTACAATGAGTGTTTTTGTTGTTGTTTTTTGTCTTTAAATGAGTGGTATTATTTATTATTATTATTGATTTTCTACAGAAAATTAGGGAGACTTTGGAAAATGTAGATTAGATTTAATGTGCATCTATACTGCTCTCTGGGGTTCTCGATTATCAGCGTTGGGTAGAAAAGGTTCTAAATTCTCCCTTACAATAAAAATTTAGAATGTTTGTATGTCAATCAAATGTGCGCAATTATTATATGTATGTCTGCACACCTGTAAATAATCTGTCTTGATTAATGGCACACTTTCCGTTATGCTTGTGCACACCCACTTATTAAAATGAATATATGCCCCCTATTGACCATATACAGTAACAACTTCCCCTTTAATGCTGCGTCACCCCTATGCTGAACATGGCTCGGGTGAAGAAACGAGGCAAAACAAACAGCTTGGCAGCAGGTGTGAGCTTCATCAAATTCAATTTCATCTACATGCCAAGAGGTGGCAGAAAAAAAAAGAAAGAAAAATAAAAGCTTGAAGACATTTGCCACTGTAAAAAGGAAGAAGAAAAAAAGTCGATAAGAGAGATGTACCTAGCTACAGCAGACAAAACGACAGAGTGACACCAGCTTGTCAAATGCGGACAAGCCACTGTGGACCAACTGTAATTGCCTAATGCAATAATAAATATCTGACATTTTCTAAGCTTGGTGCATTAAATAATTTAAAAAACAACTTATCTGCAGCTCCTCCCCAAAGGCAAAGCTGGAAGGGAAGGTCCTATAAAATAGGCTTTGAAAAATAAAACAGGTCTTGAGCCGCCACTCCATGCTCTCAGTTACAAAGCTGGTGCACTCTCTGAAAGCACGAGGCGCGCACAGTGCAGAATGCTCCAAAGCCTCCATCAAAGCAAAATGAGCCATTTTACACAAACTACATTCAATGTCTCATTGTTGTCTGGTTGCTCATACTGAATTTCAGCTGTCAGTCATTTTGAGTCACTATGCTTAAATGGTAGGTAAACTTGGACATTATGCACTGTCCAAATTGTTTATTAATTAACATAAGTAGCCTAAGCATGTTTATATTAATCATGGAAAAAAGTATTTATGAGATTGTCCGCCTCTGTCTCTCTTGGTGTTTTTTCCTTTTCAGCCACTTGGTGCTTTGTGTAAGCATGGTCAGACACATGGTCTAAATCACGGGTAGAAATTATAAATCCCATTTGCCTAGAAACACACGTGCTGTTATACAATGTTGATAAATGAGGGCTCAGGGGCACTGATGAGCTTTCAGACTATTCACAGCCCCTGGGGAAATGGCTAAAATAGCACAACTGTGATATTTGCTAAATCAACATACAAAATGCCCAGACAATCAAGGTTGATTTTATTTCAGCTGTGAAAAAAGCTGAGAAAAACTCTTCAGGTTTGTGTCTCCCAGAGCTTGAATTGGACCACTACTAACTGTTATAGGTCTGCTGATCCATCTGCATTCTACTTGGCGGCACATTGTGTACTGGCATTTCCTTGCTTAGCTACAAATGTCCTTTTTTATTATTAAATTTCACTATTTAAAGGAAGAATAATTAAAATTATTACACAGAGTTACCGGTGATTTAATAGCAGGTGCTGAGATTTCTGGATTTCAAAACTCACTGTACAGCCTGTGCTCAAGACACTCCCCAACACCTACTCACCATGCGTTTTCAGCTGCTCAACAAAGGAGGGTGGTGCTACAAGCAAGTGACTGGCACAAGAGGACATTTCATCTGGGCTAAAAAGCCTTGTTCTCAAGCCGCAAAATAAACAAATGTCAAGGCAGTAGCATTACTACAGAGTTGTGCAATGTCATTTGTCTTTGCACTCGACATTTCTGTTGGAAAGCGACTTTCATCAGAGGAGATCATTTCAGTCAATGTTGTTGCAGTTCCTATAGTCACCAATAGAGGTTGATAAAGGTCATACATTACTTAATGGCCTTAAAATAGTTCTGCGTGGTTGATGACTATTGGAAAGTTTCTCAAATAACCTTTGTGGCTTTTTCTCATGCACTCTATTATTAGACACAAAGCTGATTAGTCTGAGGTATAATACAGCATACAAGTGAGTATGTAAGTAAGGGGCAGAGTACATTTTTGAAAAGTTTTGATCTCTAAACTTTGAAATTTTTAAACAGAAGAAAAGTGAAACAAATCCATAAAAAACGATGTTGACTTTTTAAAGTTGAAAACACTTGATATTTCATGCACTTAATTAAATTGCGGAAACTTGTCTCTCTTTCTTTGTTATTTTTGATTGAGGATAATTAATATATACAGACTACTGGCTAACATTTCAGACTATAAATCCATAAATCCATAATTCACTGTTTATCCATTTTGTTGTGTTAACAAATAATACATATACCAACAATAAAAAGTATACTTTAAAGCTGTAACTGCAGGCCAAAATAAATAAATAAATGAGAAAAAGAGCATGTTTCTAAAATGTTATTTCACTCTGCAAACATAATGCAAAACTTAATGTTACAATTGTCAGTGCAAGACCAGGAACAACGTTTAAGAACATGTGCAACACTGGATACCAAAACATTCAAAGAATGAAACATGTCCATGAAAGGACTGGTTTCACACTGCTAAATGCTTCAATCTCCCCAGATGCAGGTTACACTGACAGATGGTTTTTCATTGTTAGCAACTTCTGTGTAAGTGTTTTTTTTGGCCCGACCTCTTGTTGGATAAACTCCACGATGTCTTCACACACGTCAAGTAGTCAAGGTGCAGTACATATATGAGGCCAAAGACAATACACAAAGTTTGTGGTAAGCTTTGAAGATTGTCCATCACAATGGTTCCCCCAGGACCATGGCTACCCTAGGGGGTAGCCACAGGGTAATCCTCTATGGGTTTCCAGAGGGGGTTTCAGATGCAGTGAGTTTGGCTGTTGCTTAGCATGTTCTGGCTTGGAAATGAGGACATCCACTGATATGTGGCAGAGAGAGTCGTCAGTATGAGGTTCCTGCAAGCAAAAGGCATCTTAATCACCTTTACAGCATTACGTACCCCACACAGATGGAAAAAATAACCTTTGCTACATTACATAAGTAACCCAAAAATGACAAAATACCAAAGGGCTGAGGACAGAAGGATCCAACAATATCGAGGCCCAGCTGTTACGCGTGATTTCACTCTTAGTACAGTAAAGAACCATCCACATCCACACAAATTTTCAATATGGAAACTTGAGAACAAGACTTACACACTAAACGCCATATTAGCTGGATCAGCACAATAAGATCAAACATTCAGTAATTACCTGCTCTAAACCATGACTGCAATGCAACTGCAATGTTTAATCAACACTGCACAGGAAATCAATACTTCACGACAGTCAACTCACAATGAGATGAAAATCAAGGCCACTCTGATTAGATCACATACAGTCAAAAAATGAACACATGGCTACCACTCCTGTTAGATCAGAGACATTTACCACAATATAGAGGAAATGTTGCATCACCTGATTGTTGCTAGTAGTGGTTTGTCTTAGATCTCAGTCCTGGTCATTTCACAGGCTGCAATGACATCATTTGAGTTTCTCAAGTAAGAAGTCCCTAATACTTTACTACTTACTTACGACTACTTTACTAAAACTTTGAGAAGTTTTTGGCTAGTTCCTCAGGGCCGTTTTTAGGCACAGGTCAACTAGGCGGTTGTCTAGGGTGCCACCTGCTGGAGAGGGTGCCAGAGAGGGAGGGAGGAAAACCTTTTAATTTACTGAAGTGACACCCCATATAATGCCGCTGCATCCTTTCTGATTTATGGTGCACGAAACGACTGCACTACAGTAGCATGTGCAGCACAGAATTGTTAGCTGCACAAAAACAGACACTTTTTAGAAACTACGATCAGCAGTCTTGTTTTTAGCTTGACAACTGCATTTCAAAGTTTATCTAATTATTTGGTAAAGGTTTCATAACTTCAATGGTTGTGGTTATGATATATAACATCATACAAGGCACCATTTTACAGTTCAGTGTTCACACAAATTATGAATTGAATATGAAAACTTTATGAAGGATATGAAATGTATTGAATATATTAGCAGTGACAATTGTTATAGATATTTAAAAAGTGTTTGATTCAGTGAACATCCATGAATTTTTAAAGCACTGACAACCTTGAATAACCACCAAGGTTATTCAGTTTCTGTATATTGAGCTTCATTTGTGTCAAGAGAACATGACTTTAATCCTACAAATAAAAATAACCATTTTTTTTTTTTTTTTATTCTTTAATTTTTTTGGGGGCATTTTTGTTTTATTGTATAGTTGCAGTGGAGAGATACAGGAAATACAGGGCAGAAAGAGAGAGAAGGGATGACATGCAGTAAAGGGCTCGGGCTGCTGTGCTCATAAGTATGTGGTACATGCCCTACATGGTGAGCTACTGGGGTACCATGTGCGCTGCATGTTTGACACTGAAATGCAAATTTTTTCCAATAGTTCAACCTTTCGGTGTCACTGAAGGTCAAAGATCATGTGACCAATAGAAAGATCATATATGACTTTATATTAGTGTTTAATTGTAACCGTATGCATATCTCTTACCAATTCACTGATACGGGCATTATAAATGTTCCCTATATACTAGCATTGGGCTGAAACTTTGACCTTACCGTGTGACCTTGACCTTTGGCAGATTCGTGTAAAAATCAAATCATTTCGGGATGGATCACTGTGTAGGGCGCTTACCATGTATTACTAACGGTACGATTCCGACCCGTGCCATTTGCTGCATGTTATCCCCTCTCTCACCCCCATCTCTCCTGTCTATCTATACTATTGTTGTCAAATGAAATGAAATGAAAAGAATCTTCCCCCTTTCCTGATCCTTAACACACACACACACACACACAAACACACAAACACACAGACAGACAGGACTGAAAACACTACTCCAGTTTGTGCTATCAGATCCAATTTCGCAATAACGTAAATTACTACCAACTGGAAGCACTTCAGATGGTGACATTTATGATATCCCTGTCCAATGTAAGGTGAGGTACCAAAGTTATTTTAAAAAAAAATAAATATTAAAATTAAAAATCTCAATAATACTTTAAGTCACTTTTTAGTTTTCAGTGTCCTGACTCCTGTTTAGTTCTTTCAAGAAAAAGAGGGATACTGACACTAAAAACGGAGTGAGGGCTTGTCTGCTCTGCCACTGGTGTAAGGTTAAGGGTGACTCATCATCAAAAAAAATAAGTCATCCCATAAGGAATATGGTCATTACGCATTAGAAGCTGTTAGATCATGACACCAGATTACCTTTTTGCAGCAATAAAAGGTTGATCTGATTAGTCCTTTGTGATCTTGACCTTTTTATTACAGAATAAACTTGTCAGAAATTGCATTATTTGTCCCTGCGTGAACCAAGACAAAGCATCTCCAGGGAGACTTCAAACATACATTTGAATGTTTTATTTCACATTATCATAATCACAATAACAATACAGTTGGCTCAAATATGATCAATGTTTGCTGGTGTGTTCACCTAAGGGTACAAGAATGCCCTTCTCTTCCACGCTGCTAAGCTGCCTATGGCAGCAGATGCAGAGCAATATGCTGGTTGCTGCCTGGCTTTCCACTGTGCAGGCCTGTGATTCAGAGCCAGTTCCAGTCAGCCTGTGTACATGTCCAAGACTGTCAAATATCAAAACTGAAATATGGCATGTCTGTGAAGATTCTCATTCATCCAGGTCAAGTGCTTAGTAAGGCAACTGGACTTGATAGAGGTTCTAGAAGACGCTGCGCCTCTCATCCAAAAAGCTTCTTCAGTTCTAACTGACTGGTTGGGAGTCATGGTGTGAATGGGTGTTGAGCTTCCTAGGGATTCCCTAGGAAGCTCAACACCCATTCACCCATTCACATGACTTATGTGACCCTAACGACCCACATAACGGCCAGGTGGGTCAACGACTCCCATGTGACCTCAACGACTCTCATGTGACCTCAGTGACTCTCTAGGTGCAAACGACCCTGCAAGAGGATAAATACCTGGGTCTCCCAACCAGTCAGTTAGAACTGAAGAAGCCTTTTGTATGAAGCAAAACGTCTTCTAGAACCTCTATCAAGTCCAGTTGCTTTGCTAAGCACTTAGAAATGATATATGACATCTAAATCCATCTTAAACCATTGCCATCATTACAGTTAAACCACCCTGGCACCACAAATCTGTTTACACATTTTAATGCCCACTCGGAGTGTATTTTGAATTGTGCCAGCATTATATAAACTTTTGCATGCAGTACAGCCAGCGGCAAAATGTGCAATTAATTCTAGAATGCAGTGGGGATGATGATTTTGAGATTGTATTTTGTTGGTAGCACAGTGGCATTGCTGTACACACAATGCGAGACAGCATGATCAACAAAATCAAGGAAAACCTGTAATCTAAGCCCAGTCCAATACAGTCTGGTCTGTATAAATGGCATGTGTAACACTCTCAGTGTTACTATGTCCTGTTACTCCCTAAGGGGTTCTGAAAGATTCTTGGTCTGGCCCCTCATCTAAGATCACTCTGCCTTTGGATGATCCTGTCAACATCTACATGCTTCAGACAACGTAGCTCCCAGGTCACAGGGGCACAAAAAAACCCTCCACCACAATCCCAGGAGGGGGCTACATGACAAGCTGTACATCCATCCATCCATTTTTTGCTGCCTATGCGTGGCCAGGCTGTGGTTGTTGCAGGCTGAGGAAGGTAGCCCAGATGTCCTTTTCCACATCTGCCAGCTCCTCCTGATGGATCCCAAGGTGTTTCAAAGCCAGCTGTAATATGTAGTCATAGCAGCATGTTGTGAGTCTGCTCTGGAGTCTTCTCCCAGCCAGCAATGCCTGGAACACTTCCACAGGGAGGCACCCGGGATGCTTCCTACTCTGAGCTCCTCCCAGGTGTCTGAGCACTTCACCCTATCCTTAAGGGTGAGTGCAGCCATCCTGCAAAGAAAGTACATTTCAGGGAAGTGGTGACCCTCATCTCAACTGCTTCACATTTGGCTACAAACTGACCCAATGCATGGTGGAGGTCCCAGGTTTTTTGAAGCAAACAGGACCATATCATCTGCAAATAGCTGAGGTCCCGAAGTCAATCCTGAGGATTGAAGAGCGCCCGGTAGACTGTGCCTTGAAACAAAGCACAAGATCAGAGACAGTGGGTGGGTGTGTGGTTACGTGTGTAGCAAATATGAATTTGGAGATTGTTATCACCAAACACACATTCACCACCCTCTGATTCGTGACAACCCAGGGACCATAGTGTCAAAGAAATTTGAAACACACAAATGACAACTTCTCTCATGCAAAGTATATTTACAACATATTCAAAATATGTACATTTCTAATGAACATGATTGAACATCCTATAACTAGTGGAACTCAGAATACGGAAGCATACTGTTCAGCATTAAATCAGCTGTCTGTGTGATTCTATAGAAGAAAGGCAAGAAAGGTTTGCTGGGTCTCCCAGCACTGTCTCAGGAGCATGGAGGAGATACCAGGAGACTGGCCATAACATGAGGAGAGCTGGACAGGGCTGTAGAAGGGCATCAACCCAGCAGCAGGACCAGTATCTGTTGTTTGTGCAAGGAGGAACAGGAGGAGCACTGCCAGAGCCCTACAAAATGACCTCCAGCAGGCTACCGGAGTGCAGTCTGTTTCTGACAGTTTGGTCAGAAACAGACTTCATGAGGATGGCATGGGGGGCCGACGTCCTATAGTGGGACCTGTGCTCACAGTCCATCACCGTGCAACTCAATTGGCATTTGCCAGAGAACACCAGAATTGGCACATCCGCCATTGTTGCCCTGTTGTCTTCATAGATGAGAGCAGGTTCACGCTGAGCACATGTGACAGCCGTGAAAGAGTCTGGTGACACTGGGGTGAACGCTATGCTGCCTTCAACATCATCCAGCATGACTGGTTTGGCGGTGGGTCAGTTATGGTCTGGGGAGGCATATTCTTAGAGGGTCACACAGACCTCCATGTCATAGCCAATGGTACTGCTGTTAGGTACTGGGATGAAATCCTCAGAGCAATTGTCAGACCTTATGCTGGTGCAGTGGGTCCTGGTGCAGGACAATGCCCGGCCTCATGTGGTCAGATCGTGTAGGCTGTTCCTGGATGATGAAGGCATTGACTGGCCCTCACATTCCCCTGACCTAAATCCAATTGAGCA
Organism: Holocentrus rufus; assembly: GCA_900302615.1. Taxonomy (NCBI): domain Eukaryota; kingdom Metazoa; phylum Chordata; class Actinopteri; order Holocentriformes; family Holocentridae; genus Holocentrus; species Holocentrus rufus. The sequence continues at coordinate 25,377 of OMLF01028632.1, forward strand.
CCTATGGGACATTATGTATCGGTGCATCCAACACCGCCAAGTACCGCCACAGACTGTCCAGGAGCTCACTGACGCCGTGATCCAGGTCTGGCAGGAGATCCCCCAGGACACCATGTGCCGACTCATCAGGAGCATGCCCAGATGTTGTTGGGAGTGCATTACAGGTATGTGGGGGCCATACACACTACTGAGTCACATTATGAGATTATGTGATTTAAATTTTTTACTATGTTTTTCGGGGTGATTTTGAATCCTGCCCTCAATGGGTTGACAATTTTGGTTTTTAGGACCGTTTTACGTCATTTTGTTCTCAATAAATTATACAATCTACATCAGTAAAGATTTTCAACTTGAATAATTCATTCATCAAGATCTCATGTGTGATTTAAGTGTTCCCTTAAATTTTTTGAGCAGTTGTATAAATGCTCACACCAATACAGGCAGCAATACAGAGCAGCTATGGCAACACTTTGACACAGGATTATAAACTAATCAGTGTTATTGCAGATTTTTTTTAAAACTCAGATTACAGACATCACACCCACATACACACACCACTCCTTGCTGTTAAACCTCTTGCCTCACTTGCCCCAGAGACTCAGCGACTTGCAAGAAGTCAGAAGTTAGCCCAACAGTTCCATGGCAATGGTACACAAAAAATGGCCACCACTCTGAACATCCTGAAATGTTGATTTGAATGAGAATGACTGTTCTATCCATTAAGTTCTGTGCCCTGACCTGATCAAAACTGTTGGAATGATTCATCTGAGTCAAACCAATCCTAACCCACAGGGTCAAATTTGGCCTGAAAAGGTTTGGGTTAAGGGTTACAAACTTTAAAAGAGGTTTTTATGAAGAACAATATTTTTTCTTCAACCATAGCCGCTTATTAAACATCCTATGTGGCCCCACTCCATATATCAGATGTAGTGCTCCCACTTGATGCTGCAAACACCTTTGATCAGGTGCAACTTTCTAGTAATCCAGAGAGGTTTGGAGTCAGCCCTAAATTCATAACATTTATCAAAATTTTATATACTTCTCCGATGGCAGCTGTGCACAATAATAACAATCTGTCCTCTTCCTTTGAGCTTCACCATGGTATGGAACAGGGGTTCCCTCTCTGTCCCTGCTCTTATTTGGTACTGCAATAGAGCACTTTAGCTTTGAGACAAAGTGCTACTATCTAAGGAATCCATTGGCTGGGTCTGAAAACTAGAGTCTCACTCTATGCAGATGATATGCTACTATATATATCAGATCCTATTGTAAGCCTCCATTGGTTTTTAACTATCAACCTCCAGAAAAGAGAGCTCATGCCAAGATAAGTGTACTTCCTAAATTCTTGTATTTATGTCAAAGTCCTCCTATTTTATTTAAGTCTTTGTTTTTCAAACTAAACAACCAAACAACTTTGGAATTGGTAGAAATGTGGAATAAAAACAGAGAAATTAGTTTAAATTTTATGCAGTTTTTAGAAAGATATAATTGAAATTCTGATGTCTGAATTTTGAGATCTAAACGGAAAACCACAAAAAATAGACTGTAAATAAAACAGCCTAGGACTTGCTTTAGGGTTTGTTTTTTCACTTTGACGTAGCTAGGCTAATTAGCATGAAGACTTCTGGTACCTATCGGAACTGAAGTAGCCTACAGAGGTGAAAATGGTATCGGACATCTTGTCTCACTCAGGGTAAGTCGGAAAAATCCCAAATTTTGCCAAAAACTTTGGAGTATTCTTTTAAGGTTAAGTACAGGGACTGCCTATATTTTTTCCTTTCCACTGTTCCTTGTTCCTTTCCACCAACAGTGAAGGGGAAGGAAGTGCCCCATAAAAAAAGTTTTAATCTTTTTGTAGTCTTGCTTCATTTTGTTCATTTTTAAATCTTATTAATTTAAAAATTAGATGCAGTTCTGTGTCAACAGCTGAGGACAAGCCAAACCTTGGCCAAGGCTTGATCAACGCTCAACCAGCTCACCTGTGTTTTTTGCGCCAATAGTTGCCTGTAGACTCAGCTGCGGTCACTCTAGAAAGAGGCACAATGAGATTCATTCACATGCATGTGCGAAATAGCTGGTACCTGAAGGTTACTCCCTGTTCCCCTCCTCCTCTGGCTACTGCACCCCCACACACCCCACCCCCACTCCTTTGGGGACTTGGAGTATATAATCTGCATGGAAAGTGCCATAGAGAACTGGATGATGGCACAGTTTAAATCGGTGCTGGCTGCTGCAACTTTCTCATGGCGTATGCCAATCAACATATACAGCCCCACTGACTTCTAAATTCCTGTTAGCCTATCACCTCCCAGGCTCCAGGAACTTACCTGAACTTCTGTCGCTGGCAATGGAAACTAATTTAGAACCCATGAAATAGCCTTCATGATGTGGCACACCCCAGTAAATTCTTAGTGGAAAAGGGAGTGGAGCTAGAAAAATCTTGAAAATAAGGGTTAAAATTCAAAATGATTGTGGGCTTTTTCAAACAGGCCCAATAATTCTACTCATTCAAGAAAACATGGAAATGTATCTTTATTAAATAAAGAATAAATTACAATAAATAATACATGAATGTATAAACAACTCTATGTAACACTGGAATCTCAATGTATCACCACTTTGAGAAAAGTAGGTATTAAATGAAAAACAAAATTCACATTTTGAAGTACTACTAATATTTAATGAAATGAGTGATCTGTGGATAGTATGCAGAGTTTAGTTACAGGAGTTAAGACAGTGGTGTTTTATCTTGATTTATCAATTCACTGTACACAAATCACACATTCAGAAATACTTGATGTAACAGTGCAGTGATATGTGAACTGACTGGCTTTAGGTCTAGAGCAAACAGGCTACATGGCTACAAGCATGCACACATAAACACTGAGTAAAAACAGTGAGAAAGTTTTTGTAATATTGTTTCCATTGCTACTTGAAAACCAATGACTTCACTAAAACCACAAACAACTCCATTTTTTTCTGCAGATACCATAGGTCATATCAAACTCACGTGCATTTGTATGATTGTATAAAATGTTTAAAGGGGTTCAGGGACACCCATTAAAGAGAAATTTAAATCAAAAAGATTGACACTTATTGAAAGGTTGAATTGCTTGTAATTTTGGGATATTTGTGCTGTATTGAAAATAGTGCATGACACAACACTATAAATGTTTCCTGAAGAAAACTTCGTAAACTTGTTAAGTAATAAATTAGTTCATCTGGAATGATTAAATGGGTGCTCTGAGTATACACTATTTGTGTAATGTCACTAAAGACGCCTTGTAAACTTGATCTGGATAGATAGGTTTTCCAGTATAGTTAGTTTTGATAGAAGTGGAGTACCCAAACCCTGTAAACCTCATTAGGAAATACAATTGGCTTGGATGGATATGAGCAAAAACAACTAAGAATCCATCCCACCAATCAGTCTCAGGGGAGAACAGGGATGGGACTGAGTGTCTTTATCCAGTCGTGCTGAGCCACTGCCTGTAAATGGCAGAGCACTGCCACCCAGTGGTAGAGAGGAGGAAGTCCATTTCATAATTGTTGGCACAAAATACTGGTTTCCAAGCAGTGGAGTCAGAGCTCTGAAGTACTCACAAATGCTTTGCATGGCACATGATATTAAACTGACACAAAAAATTATAATACGTATGTGGGTTTTCAGTACAACTGTCATCTTTTATGCGGCAGAGATGCACAGTCTGATCTGCAGCTCTCGGTCACACTAGTTAGGCGGGTTTAGGT
>OMLF01028632.1:33465-43865 GCA_900302615.1 Holocentrus rufus
TTGAGAGTCAAACAATCAGAAAATAAATGAATATATGAATAAAAATAAAAAACTAAAATTACTGGAGTAGGAACTTGAAGTATTAACTAAACGAATATTACCATGTGCAAGGTGAAAAGTAATTGTTGAAGCTTTGAAAAGTCATGAGTTATAAAACCCACCAGTTGTCATTGTTGATCTGGTCCCCAAAACCTGGAGTGTCAACAACTGTCAGCTTCATCTTCACGCCACCCTCCTCGATGACTGCAAAAAGACAAAGAAATAAAATAAAACAAAAGTTGCTATGGGTTTAATATCTGGTTGGCTAAGGCATAAACTTCATGTCAGGTCATTCTTATGACAGGCTGTGTGTAACATGGCCATGGAAACTGCAGCAACCAACCAATGACCTCAATCCAAGGATTTGAAAAATCATTGCAATTTGCCCCAGAGCTGTTAATCATCAAGGATATACAGTATGTAAAGAACTGACAAATGTCACATGAATACCGGGTGTCAGGGGCTGCAAACTGGTGTCATGTACATGCTACTATTACTAGATGGAGCTTTGTACTTTGCAATTGGAGTGACAATAAAAAGTCTAAGCCAAAAGGTAAAAGAGAAACACCTACTCTTACACCACATATGTCTGAACAAAGAATCAAAAAACGTCTAATAATAAGTCTTGAATACAGAACTACTGAACACCTGAGCTGTGCTTTGTGCATGGATTTGAAATGATCAGTGGTCACTGATCAGTAATCAAGGATACATGGAATTTACTATATAGCATGATGTAAGATGTAATGATTTTTAGATCAGACATGCGTAAATTTAACACAAATTGTATTCAGTTTTGAAATAACAGAGTGGCCGTTCTCACAGGATTCCTTCAGCAGAGTTGGATACGTCCAGTAGTGCAGAGTATTATTTTCTCTCTGGGGATTAAATCATATCGGCCAACAGAGGCCAAGGGCCTAGAGTACACATGTCAAACTGAAGGCCCGTTGGATTAGTTGGATCCAGAATGTGGCACAAGTATGTGTCTGAATTGTCAATTCACTCTGACCTGCCTAGCTGCAGGGCATCTACAAGTCCCCGGTGCAAGAAAAGAAACAGCACACCACTGCATGGTACATACTAAAGAGCAGCCCTCCCTGCCCCCTCACCTCAAAGTCCATTTAAAAAACAGCCTCACGTACACCTCACTGGCACCTAGCAAGTGAGGAACCTTGCTCTGTAGCTAAAAATGGCTTAAACAATCAAGGCTGATGCTAATAGTATGCAGTTCGAGGCTGAGGCTTCACAGACTCTTAAGAAAAATCTGTGTGCCTCATTCAAAAATGTTTCTGTACATAAATTTATATAATACAAGAATATATGGAACTCCACACAATTATGTTGCCTGAGACAAATATAAGTGCTACACTGTTTCTGTGAGATAATAGAGAAAAGTATTGGGGTTTTTTTGGCCAGCAAGGTGACACCCGTTAGTGTGACATAATGGACTATCACAAATGCCCTGAATGTCAAACTGCAGGGAGAGATGCTCAGCATGTAAAATGCACCAATTTGTAAGAACAAATGTTCTCTGACCTGCAGATCAACAAGTCAGCCCACAGGCAAATACCTCTTCTATATTTTGAAAGTGGTCATACTCAGGGCTTTACTCCTGGGATTGATGAATTTGCACCAAATATAAGCTGTCAGGGATCCAGTTGGGGCCATAAAGGCCAAAGAATAATCTCTACTGGCCTGTAGCTAGATTACCACTGATGTCATATTGAGCCCTGGAATGTAGGCTATCTATTGCTTATATTGGATGGGTTGTATATGAATACTACTCACATCTACTGATCTGTCATATTTAGACCTATGAGGCCTATTGTTTATATGGAAAAGGTAGAAATATAGTTAGAATAGCTAGATTCCTGCATGCATTTATATTGGGATATATGTTGTTTGAGGTAATGTATATCTATCCCTCTCTGTTTGTAGGTGTACCGAATATTATTATATTATATTATATTATTGTAATAGAGCAGGTGTGGCTCATTATCTATCAAAGAGGGACAAAACCCTGCAGGACACCTGACATGTATGGCCTGTGTGATATAAGATAGGCCTGATTATTTAGACTGAACTGGGAGTCTCAGTCTGTGTGCAGTAAAGCCGTTCCAACCATGCGCTCCACCAGATGATTTCACTGAACAGTTTCTTGTCTCTGGTTGAAAGTGAGCTACTCAGTGAAATCATCTGGTGTAGTGATTAGTTAGAATGAAAATCTGTAGATTCTCAGGCCACCATGACACATGGCTGGAGAGCCTTGGACTGAACAGGCAGGTCACATGCAAATGTTAAGAGCATTCAGATAATATTCTCACACTGATTTTACATATGGCAAATTAATAATAAGAGAATGAGCAACGGCTTGAAGCAAAACAACATGTTTGTATGCAGGACTTAACACATAATAGCACGGTCTGGAGAAACAAGATCAGAGGTGATACTGAGATATGTGTGTGAATGAAACTGATGTTAAAGTCCCATTTTTTAAAAAAGATTGAGCTATAACATTTGAAGGAACCATGGGCTATGACAAATAAAAACAACTGAAGAGCCCCCTAAACCTCTTAAGTTTTTGAAGGGACCTTAGGCGGTCACCAGCAAACGGGCAGCCACAGTAAATGGATGATAAAAGCCTTTTCGCACAAAATGCCTGTAGGTAAGGCAGCAGTTGGCCAATGTTTGTAGCTCAGCTGGAAAAAAAAATGACAAACTCATTTTGTAACAATCAAGATGCACTTATGTTTGTGGGTTGGGTAGAACTTTAAAGAATAGGGCATTTGTTTGCTTTGTTAATTTAAATGTGAATATAAAAATAAATGTCCTGCCATCAGGACAGTTTAATTTCTCTCTTCCTATACTCACAGTGGGACACAGACTTGATCTCCACAGTCTTGGGGATCTTCTCGTCACGGGCCCACCCAGCACTCCTCCTGCTCACCTGGGACTTGAAAAGTGTGTTGACCAGAGTCGATTTTCCCAGCCCGCTGTGACCTGGGACCGAGATAAGGAGGGAAGAGGGGAGTCATGGAAGAGCGAATAAAGGCATGAAAGAGAAAGGAAGCAAGTGGGAGGGAAAGGGAGACAAGAGACAGAGAGAAAGTCGGCATGTGTGAAGGAGGAAGTGGAGAGCAAAACTGGCCAGAAACAAAGGATAAGAGTAATGCATAGTATTTGAAGATCTTTCTCCAGTGCACTTGTCTGATGAAACATCAAAAGTCCTCTTTCTAGCACTGATTGAATAGGCTGTCTTCAATTAGTTTGAATGTCCTCTGTCTTAGTGCGCTTTCTCAATGCTTTTCAGGCAGAACTCAAACTATTTTTGATGGTATCAAACTTCCCTTGACAGCAGTAAAGTCCACTTTTATATAACCTTGAAAACTACTGGCTCCTCTTGTAATCAAGCCATCGACCAATCAATCATCCCCATTCCATTACAGGGAATTTTTGATTCCCCATTGCGTTTTATATCAAAAAGTGGGGTGGTCTTTACAAAAAGAAGGGAAGCACACATGGATTTTGCTCATTTATAAGGCTATTTTGGGAAAATGACCCCATTACTTAACATCTTTAATTTACTGAATTCAGAAACTGTGGAAGTAGGGACTATTTCATTTTAGATTCAACACATGCTAAGACTGAGGTTGGCAAGACTGGGCTTTGTTTTTATGTGCCTTGTAAATCTCCAAACATCACTGAAAGAATAGCTGGTTACTTTTAAAGATTTTAAGCAGTTAATTTCTAATTTTGCAAACAATTACAATTCTCTCCCATATTATTGTTTTATACTTTTACTACTTTATTAGTTTTATTTGTTCTTACTTACTGCTACACTAATTGATTTTGTTACACTAATTTACTTGATTGATGTTGAATGGCAACCTGTGAATGATCTGTGCAGGCAAATGCAAATGCAGGCAAAAAAATTTTTTTTTTGCTTATTTTTTTCAAGCAGATCTCTCTTGAAGCTTGCCAAGCTCAATGAGACTATCTGTATAAATACAAGAATATATATTATTCCTCTTTGACCAAACTCACAAAGCCCTCTTTGACTCACCCACAACCATGATATTGAAGTCAAAGCCAGTCTTCATGGTCTTCTTTCTCATCTGCTCAATGATAGTGTCGATGCCAATGTATCCCAGCAGTGTGGATCCACCGCTGGAGCCATGGGAGCCGCTGTGACCATGCCCCACACCGTGTCCTGCACCATGTCCTGCACCATGTCCCGCACCATGTGTTGCAGCATGGCCTGTAGCAAGACCTGTACCATGACTCCCAATGTGGCTTGGGCCTTGAGACCCAATGAGAACTGGGATGCCACTGGGAGGAGGAACAGGGTTAGCAGCTCCACCCGCCGGCCCCTGGGGTGGGAAGGGACTGGAAGGAGAAGGAGCCCCCACATGAGGGGGCTTGGCAGGGACGGCTGGTTTGGGTCTGACCTCTGGAGGAACTACGTCTGACATGTCTACAGGGGAAGAGAGGGAGATTCAAACAAATTCACTGACCAAAAATACAGTCATATCAAGTCATCAGCATCCTCAGGAAGTAGGGCAGCAGAGCCTGCATGAGGCTTTTCTACCTTCGCTTGTTCTACATTCAAGAAATAGGCTCTCTCGCAGAAGGCTTAGGCTAGGTGAAGGAAGGAGTGCAAGCAGATGGTAATGGTAACAGACATAAGGTTGGGCCAGGATGTGCATAACCTATTAAGCCCTCCAGGGTATACACATGGAACAAGCTGCTGCTATGCTTAAGTCAGTGGAGGCGCACTCCTTACTACAGATCATACAGGTCACTGAGGTAGTGATTGTGTCAGTTTGATTCACAGCAACACTCAATGGGTATACAGCACTACTCTCTTTCTCTTTCTGCTCTCATTCACACAGAAAGCATAAGTCCCCAGATTTGCAGATTATTTCAGTATTAATCATAAGCTAAATTCTGCAGGCAAATCACACACTGCCCTTGACTGGACGATTGCAACATAACTGGACGTGAAAGCGGCGTCCTGTTGTCCTCGTAAATGCTTTTATCTGTGGCCTGTGTCGCCAGTTAATTTAAGGGTAGCAGCACAATGCTGATCCCTGTTTCAGCCAAAAACATCTGTTCTCATACAACACATGAGGGTTGATTAGCTGCATCCAGTGCCCACGGTCCCCATTGTCTTTCTCCATCCATGCTGGACAATACTGTTAGCAGCAGCTCTGGGCTAGCCAACAGCAGCTAGCTAGCAGCACGTAACGATGTTGGACACACGACTTACCAGTTCCCGTTTAATTGACTTGCAAAATTGCTTAAGGTGAAGAAACGCTTTTCCGCGGCTGATATTATGATGCAGGGTCCAAGAACAAACGATGGATGTCCAACACAGATAGATAATAAGATCTACAGACCGGTCATGTGATTTGTCTGGGTACCTCTCCGCTCCTTGCCTCTGGTCGAGAACCCCCCTTTTCCGTTACCAAGGAGACAAGAGGAGAGGGAGTGGGGAGATGCAGCGCGCATGCCCAGTATAACTTTACCTCAAAGGGACATTTTTGGCATTGTGTCTCCTGTCAGTGCCACGGGCTATTTTTAGGGAACATATTTGGGTTTGCATCTTACTCACGGAAAAAATGACACAAGTCTGCTTTGATCTGAATTGAAAATGTGCACAAACCCTTTTTTATTCTTTTTAATGAAACACTTTTCGTGTATCGTGACACACAGGCCAAGTCACTGTGAGTTCAGTGAATTTTAGAGAAAAAAACACTTTAATATTCAATAAAGGGCCGCATACTGTGTGTGTGATCGTCAGCGGTGAAGTTAAAGAGTATTACGGTATGGTGATGTTATTTGTATCTCTTATGATACAACTGGATTTTCCATGGTGCATTTTTGAGCCATTTTAGCTATGTCATGTCACTGTGTACACTACCCCTTCAAAATGTATCATAGGATTACTAGTGTTGCCAATGTAATATGCACATCACAGGTGCCGAAACACACAGCTGAAGAAGTGGTCCATTGGTGATACAGTACTTACATTTTATGTCTTTGCAGCTGTTCCTGTACCCTTCCCTTGCTTTGTTTTCTGCATGTTTTCCCTCTGTTTGTTTGTCTCTGTGGTGCGCCGTGTTGGGTTGTCTTCCTGGACTAGTCACTTTTACACAGTGTACTTACCAACGTTGCTGTATCTCTCTGCAGCACGTCTGTTACTCTACTGATAAGGAGCGATGTCTTAAATCCCTCTGCTATCCTCTCTGACCCCCCCTCCCTCCTCATCTGAGTCCCTGTCTTTTCTCCCCTATCGCTTCTACTGCAGAATAGATTTAGAGAAAAAAAAAAGAAAAGAAAAAAGAAAAAGAACAGGGAGACAGAGGAAAGATTCCCTATCATGTATGCTCAGAGGAATTAGCTCACGTTCGCAGAATCAGTTAAAGTCTTCCATGTGCTTTGGATGTCTCTGTACTCACCCATTGACACATACACAGAACCCGGGTAGTACATGGTGACGTAATACGGGTCCTCTGGCTCCTCAGTGATAGATGCCCTATCTGGCAGAGGGTGATGCAGTTTGTGAGGTGGAAGGGTAGTTGTTGTCGTCTCATCTGGTCTCTGGCAGTTTATGCTCTGTGGTTGGGATGGCAGTTCAAAGACCCCCTTTGAACCGGTGCCAGCCCCGGCTGTGTTGAATGGGCAGCGCTCCATGGGCGATAGCCAGCTTACAGAGCATTTTTCTGAGGAATATTCTGGTGGCTTTGTGGGTCCCCTGCGGTCAGGTGGTCCACATAAATCTGTTTGATTCAGTTCCATGCCGCTGGTGCTCACCCCTTTGTGGTTTGCATTTTGGCCAGAAGATTGCTCGTGATCTGACGGATGCTTCTGTGATCTCATATGCAGTTTTGAAGCCGTTCCACTTTGTGCTGTGCTGCATTCAACACTAACAGGTGGGGCGGCAGTCTGTGAGGCCTCTTGTGTTTGAGGTACCACTAGACATGTCTTAAGTCTGTTTAATCTATGTGACTCACACTGAGGGGCTTCCAGTTTCTGATCTGCGTCTTTTGACTGGCAGCTGGTATCCTTTGCAACACAATCTGACTGATTTATTGTAATCTGTGCATCCACCTGGCTGCTTTGACACTGGGCTCTAGACCAGAGTCCAGGTTTCTGAAGGGCCTTGGTGTTTCTAGATAGACCAGTTTGTTGAAAGAGTTTAGATGGGGAATTTGCTGAGGTTTTCATCGTAGTCTGTTCCACCTGAGACTTCCTGAGGTTCGTGCCAGTTGCAAATGTTGATTCTTTTCTTGTTTCATTGTGCCAGTCAAAACCTCGCCTCCTAGGTCCTGATGAGTCCGGATTTGATATTTTAGGAGTTACAGGTATAGATTCACCTCTCCTGGGCTGTGCCTGTTCATGTGATGAGTCAACATAAGAAATGCTTTTAGTCTGAGTGTAATGCAAATTCTGGTAGAGGTCTATGTATTTCCTCAAAGGGCTGAGGTTTGACTGAGTAGCCGGTCCGTCCGTCACTGATTGAGATTCTCTCTGAACAGCATCAGCAGACTTAATCCCTTCAGACTCTGAGGGAGAGCTCCGTTTACCTGCCACTCCACTCGACCAGATTTCAGCTTCCTGTGGCTGTTTGATATTTGACTTTGGTTTAGGGCTTGCTGTAATTTCTACATTCCCAGGAGAAGGCTTTGGTTTATCTCTTACAGTATTTCCAGTTTTCCAAAAATCAAGCTTGCCTTGCAGTACGCAGGAGTTCTGAGGTGTGGGTCTTAGTCTGTGGGACTCTGAATGAGGATGAGTCTGACTTCCATATTCTCTGCTCATTATATCCCTGGGACACGTTCTTCTGGTCTCAGAACGAGTGAAGTCCAATAAGGCGTCGTGATCAAGAGTGTTGTGCTTTGCCTCATGTGGGGGCCTCTGTTTACTGGATGCAGGCTCAGCTTTGGTGTTGGAGATGGGAATGGATTTCGCTCTTCGTTCTTTGGCAACGGGAGAGGTCTGTTTGGCCCCTTGGCTATCCGAAGGCATGACTGGGCACAGGGACGTTGGAGATGGACTTAATCTGGGTGTGGGGATAGTCAGAGTTGGAGATATGCTTGGCTTCGCCTCCAAAGAAGCAACACCCGTCTGTGAGACCGGGAGATTTAAAGAGTTGCTTGGCCTTGGCTTCAGAGTGGATTGAGTGGGAGAAGAATTTGGCCTCGGGGCAGGAAAAATGGAGATTCTGGGCTTTGTAGTTAGAGATGGAGAGATGTATGTTTTGGGCTTGGTCCTGGGGAGGGTTGCTGCTCTGTCTCCATGGTTTCTCTGTGAATACTGACAACATTCATACGAAGAGGGCAGACTTGGTGTCTTGACTGAAACAGATGTGGATGATTCAGGAGGACAAATTGGAACAAAGGATCTGGAGCTAAAAGAAGCATGAAAAAAATGGAAGGAAAATGTAAAAATGTTAGCAGCAAAATAAATCCTATTATGCATTTCTAAGTATTTAATGACTAATAAATTACAAACACATAAAATGAAAAATGTAGTCACAAGCTACCGCTGAGTATACCTGTCAGTGGCTGGGTGTTTTGAGTTTTGTTTTTCAAAGAGAAGCCCTTGTTCTTCAAAGGATGGGATTTGGATGGCTTTCTTTTTGATGACCGGAGAAGATAGGGAGAGAGGAGACGGCAAGCGAACCGGTAAATGTTTCTTGGTTTGCCTGGGTGATGCAGATTCTTGAGGGATCAAATGTGCAAGATGGTCAGAAACACTCATTGTGTTTTACATAAGTTGGGAAGAAAGAGATGAAAAGACAGCCTGGCGGTTAAATTGAGGGAGGGGGGAAAAAATGAGGGAAAATCAAATTGTTAGATGCAAATGTCAGGCAAAACGTGCACATTTTGATTAAGTAAATCTGAAATGTAGTTGCATGAATAAAGGAGTGCACAATCTCACATTCTGCTGCATTACAAATACTTGCAAAAAAATAATTTTCTCTGAGTCACAAAAGAGGAAAACGTCTACTGACCTTCTAATTCCAGCTCTGTCTCTGCTCTTGACACAGCGAGCGTGTGAGAAAGACAAAGAGAGAGCGAGACGGGGAGCAGGGCAGTAGGAACTAGTGGGTACACAAGTGGCATTCTCCCCATTCCTTTACACTAAGGCCACACTGTTTCACTCACCCACTCTCGGCTCACTTATTTTGTTGTGTTCATGAGACACTGTGAGAATATGAAGTCTGTCTGAAGTCTGCCGTGTTTTTTTCTGTGGACTGTCTGATCACAATTTAGATCATAGAACCTAAGCTCCAATGCTATTTTTGTCAGCTATTACTTGTGAAATAACATGCAGAAACAAAGTAAAAAGAGTTGGAGATAAATCAGTTTTATTTTTATATGAATACAGGACGCATTTGGTCATTAAAAGAGGGGTGTGCACACCCACAATTTCCTCACCCTGCTGTCCAGTAGAAACAATGAGAACAAAAAATATACACTTTGACATTACCAAATACTCTTTTCTTGGTCCATATCTTGGTCCATCTAGAAACTTGGCACCTTGAATAAATTCATTGCATTTATTTCGGCACACGTCATTATTTTAACAAAGTCCCTACTTCTAACACCTACACCATTTTGGCACAGTGGCACTAGCAATCCACATGCTTGATAGCAGCTGCCATGCTGTTATTGCCAGAATGAGGTCTGACCCCACTGGCAACTAATTCATTGCACTTATGTCATTCACTTCACTCGTTAAAATCACTACAGAAGTAAACTTTATGATGTATGTAAAGTGATTGTCAAGTTACAAAACCTATGTAAAAGTTGGCACAAGTGTAAGATGGCATGAAATTTACATCAAGTGTAAGTACATTTTTGTTCATCTATCAAACTGGCATTAGACATTTCTAAAGGGCAACATGTCCTCCATGCACCTCACGTATCCATTTTGATATAGTCCTCTCTCCCTCGTGCCTTTGGCTTCATTCAAATTCTTTAAAACATCTCTGGTCACTTTTCCCTGATCTCTGTGGCAAATGTCTTTGCAAGAGGTCAAAGAAAAGTTGGAATGGTAGGACAGAGCTCGCATTATTAGATAATCAAAACACAGCCTCTCTTTCTTGCATTTTCTCTCTCTCCCTCTTAAGGTGCTGGCTCCCATCCCACTCATGTCCTGGCAGCACCCCCGTCCAGATGGCCTGTCGTCCACTCCTGGTCACCCTCCTGGTCATATCAGGGCATTGCTATCGTCATCTCTGCAGTTCACGCTGGCCACCAGCGGGTGATGCCGGACTGTTTTGTTGCTCCACTTGTGGGCGTCCTGCAGCCCGGGCTCGAGGAAGTACAGGCAGGCTCCGAACCCCGCCA